>CABHPR010148795.1:3352-30496 GCA_902168415.1 Peromyscus melanophrys | reverse complement strand
CCGCCATGGAAACCAGTGAGGACATTCTGCCCGAAGCTGAGAACACAGCAGCCGTGTGACCGACTGTCCCCCTAATGTGGCCAACCCTAAGAGAAGCACAGTCAGTGCCTGATAGAGATGTCTGCCATGTCGACTGCAGCGTTTGTCCCATGGCTGGGTTATAGAATCAGCCCAGGTGAAATCACACCTATGCATGCACACACACACACACACACACACACACACACACACACCGTGTAAAGGAAAACAAGCCAGACTCCGAACAACAGTGTGCATTTTTGCTCATGTAGAATCTAGATCTTAAAGATGAAAACAGAAGGCATACTGTTTGGGAAGAGAAAGGGGGTCGATGGCGGACACAGTGAGGGGACTTAGGGTGACAGTAAGAAAGCACATTCCGTTCACATAAGAAGAGTTCTCAGTGGGATCCATTACCTGATGTTCTCTGAGGACCAGCGTCCTGTCTGAGCTGCTCTGTGTTTCTGTGATCCCCATAGACTCAGGCTCTTTTTCTTTCCTTGGGTAGAGTACAGAAATCTGTTCAACTTAAGAGTATTTTGTGTCCCCCACTCAGGAATATTATCAGTAAATTTATAAATCGTGAGGTAGATGAACATTCCAATGTCATTTTTTTCATGACTCTTTGCATTAGCCAGAATTTTCAGAACACTGTTAAACAACCGTCCTTATTCCAATTTTTAAACTGAACTTCAAGAATTTACCCATTAAGCACATGATGGCTTCTTATTTTGTACTTTTTATTATGATCAGGAAATAGACCATGCCTAGTATTTCAGTATCTTTAAGAACCCCATACCATTTCTTCTACATAAGGAATCTGGAATTTACACAGTCATCTACTCAACTAAGACAAGAGGCAGTGACCCTGAACTCAGGTGTTCTGATCCCAGCCCTGTGTGCTCTCCCAGGCAGACTGATAGCTTGGACACACCCATCTGGAATACAGCAGGACCTCACGCAGTGAGACCACAGATTGGCTTCTTGGGAGCTCTCCCGGAGACTGACCCCACCCACTATGATTGTTAAGACCAGTTAGATGCACCACCCAAGGGTCCTGTACACCCGGGTCCCCTGCTGACATCCTCAGCCACTGACACTTGTGCCTGGCCTGGAATGTGTCTCTATCACAGCTCCCATCCTCCAGGTGTCCTCAGGCCCTCTAAGGTCTCCATTTATTGACTCAACCGACCCAGCTAGCCATCCCTCCAACCACTCCACCCATGCCCCACTTTGGGCCTGGAAGGAGACTAGCTTCTAGAGCGTTCTACTCTGGCATCAGGTTCTGAGCACTGCTTCTCATCTTTTAATCTCTGACCTGTGACCTTTCCTATGTCCCTCCTCCCCGGCATTTGTCCCTTCCTCATCTGGGGGAGGAGTCCTACCACAGCTGTCCCCTGAGGCCGAGGGAGGGGGAGGGAAGCTGGGGAGAACGAAGAGCTTTGCCACACTGCAGCCCTCTGGAAGGCCACCTGAGTCCCAGGCTTGAAACACTCATGCCCTCAGAAAGAGGATTCTCTGCTTGTCACAGGGTAGGAGAGCCCTTCAGGGCCTCCATCCAGCCCAGGCATGTTGCCTCCATCTTTGAAGTCCTCTGCAATGTCAAGTACCGCGGGCGCTCTGCTCACTGGCATCCAGGCCGGCCCCAGAGCCCCTTTTCCATCATCAGGTCCCTGGCAGGCCCCTGCCCCACCCCTAATTGACCCCCCCTTTCCTTCCGGCACCAAGCACATGAGTGAGGATCGTCCTGGTCCCTCCCAGGCCTCCCTGGCAGCACACAAAGAACAAGGGTCAGTTGGTCTCTAACACTGCCATTCCTCACAGCTCAGTCCTCTAAAGCGCCGGGATTTTTCGGCTCCGTCTTCCCACAGCTCTGGCAACTGTACTTTGGCGGCTATTGTCGTTCCATTTCGGTTCCTAATTGCCATTGTAGAAATCTGTGCCTAGCCAAAGCTTCGGGAGCTGCCAATCTGTGCGCTCCCTTCAGATGTAAATGTGTTATGCAAATGCAGTCTGGGGCCCCAAGCGGGACCCTGTGGCCATTCGTGGATAGCGACAGGGAAAGAACACTGTTGGGGATGCAGAGGAGACAATCCCTTGACCTCCTTCCACGCTGGCTCCTCTGAGAAGGCTTCCTGTCTCCAAGCTTCCTCTCCCACTCACAAAGCTGAATTTAAAGAGCTCACACAGAAGGCTTCTTGGGGTTGATGCTCCTTGGCATGGGTGCCCCTAGGGACGTGGGCTTGCTGCTTAACTGTGCTTCCCCAAGGTCTCAGGACCCTGTAGGTGAGGGGAAGTTTGCTTTTTCAATCACCTGTTTGGACAGTGTATTAAAATAATGCGTAGCCAGTGGCACTGTATCGGGACAGGACCCTGCCATCCTAAGGAGGCGAGTGTGAGTGTCTGAAGCAGGGTGTATGATCCATCCCCAGAAGCACTCCTTTCCTCCTATGTCTTGACTCCCAATCCAAGGGGCCCCAAGCTGCCTTCTGCACCCTGCCAGCCACCTCACCTCTGCCTCCTTGCCCTTACACCAGGCAGGGAACACACTGTCCTCTCTCTGGGCATTGGCCGTCTCAGAGGATGCCTGGGAACTAATAGCAGTCTAGTCCACAAAGTTCTCAGCCCGTAAATTCATAAGCTCTCCAGCCCGTTAGGTGTGTGACTTTGGACTGTAGTGTGCCAGGCGCTGGCTGGTCTCAGCTATGGGCAGGATAAATTTATGAACTTTTTTTATGGATCAGTGCTTCTAGTTTCAATATTGTTTATTGGTGTTATCTTTGAATGTGAGGGGAAAAGTTACAACACATGTATAGAAATGTATTCTGTAATTAACTAAACTCTGGAAAAATGCCCCCAATCCATGATGTTGAGCTATTTGTCTTTATTCACCATGTAGTATTATTTAAATTCCCACAGTTCTGCTGTATTGTTCTGAATTTGAGAGAAAGCACGGGGAACTCATCTCTGCTGAAATACCATTTATGTTGAAAAGTGCTTTTAAAAAAAAAACTTTCAAGTGAAATTAACTTAAGAGAAAATGTTTTCTTGGTCCCTGCCTGCCTCTCAGGGTCCCTGGGAGGAGATCCTGTATAGAAATGTACACTTGAACTCTGAGTCCAGGGGGAATCCCCTTCATGTAGGTTCACGGTAGCTTCATAATTACCCAGCACCTCCCAGGGCCTGATCAAACTGGAATGGATCTCTCTGATCCACTCAGTGACAACGCCACCTCTCCTTTTTCATGTCTAATAACAAATCACAAATTAGCATGTCTATGAAAGCGATTTATGGTTCGGCTCTGTCACTTGGATGTACCGTGGGCATATCATTACATCCTCCCCTGCACTGGCTCCATCCAGACCTGCACACAGCAGTCTCTGCCTTCAGTGATGTTTCTCAGGGAAGAAACGGTCTGGCTGGCCTGAAATATGAATTTCCTGATAGTGTGAAAAGTAAATTTATATTCCTGCCTCAAGGCCTCAGGTTTCAACAACTTCTTAGTTGGATATTTTGCCTCCCCCTGCCACACACAGCCCTGTAACTTATGGCCAAGACTTTGAGGTAAGGGAGGCAGCAGCCTCAAGTACCTGCGAGGCAGGCTTGTAACCAAGAGCCTCCTTCCCCAAGGGATGGCAGCTCACCGGAGCATAGCCCCAGACTCTCTGCTCACGTGACAGCCCCATCCTTTCCTCCTGGATGACAGAGCATGCCTGAGAAGGCCACAGTGAAAGGCCTCTTACCCTGAGACACAGGCCGCTCTCCACACCCCTCCCTTCCAGTGACAAAAGCTTTTAGTGTCTCCCTTGTGCAGGCAACAGCCCGGGAAACTGTCTCACAGGGCATACAAGATATTTCCCCCACCAAATCAGGAACTAATGGCCTAGAGTAAGGTTAAAAATGGCATTCCCCCAAAACAATTTATGAAAGGCCTATTACCTAGCAATTTCATATTCAAATGCAATTATGTTCATGTTATTAGTACATCATGAATGGTACTAATATGATTATTGTTTTGTGTGGTATTACAGGAAATTGATTTAAATAGATTTACATATTTTTCAAATAAAGGGCACTGCTAAGGTGGATAAATAAGAAATTTGACATTGCTTTGAAAACAAACAGCTAGGCAAAGCTGGGTTAGATTTCATTTGCGATGCTAGCATAGATATTATTGTGCCTTCTGGTTAGTGTCAATATTTTATCATTTCAAAGGTTTCTGTTGTTGTTTTTAAAGGAGTAATTTAACTTCACCTCACTAGGCCCCTCCACAGTGCTCTTAGCTCCCTTTTATAGCTGAGTGAGGATCAAGGTATAATGAAGCATCTTGTCCCAGATTCACCCACACCCAGACACTACACTATTTAAACTCACCTGCCTCGGCCTCAGCTCATGGCACCTGCACGTGGAGTTTATTATGTCAGATCGGCTGGTCCTGATGAAATGAGGCCATACCACTAGAAGAGGGGTCTCTCTGCAGCTCACTGGGCCAGCTGATTTCAGCATCCAAAGATCAGGGTATCAGTCTGGGAGTTCATCCTTCCAGCAGACTGCTCCACATTCACTGAGCCCTGGTGTGTGCCAGCTCTGCACCACTGTGCTCTGCTCCTGGGACCACACTTTCAAAACACATAAAATAACTGTAGAATGAGAAACTAGATTTAGATTTCAAATTATGATGCTGGCTGTACAGTGGCAGGTAAAGAGGAAGTGTGCCATCCTTAGAGAACACCGGACAAAGGGAAGGGTGATTTACAGTCACTTTCAAGAGATCTGCGGACCTGAACTCGCTGGTCATTTGGGGAGGGAACTGTCTGGTGACTTAGGAGGGACACTTGCCTGGAGATGCCAGACAGGACCGGGAGACGTCAGAAGGGCTAGGATTGACAGCATGCTAGCTCACAAGCCACAGGTTCTAGGCCTCTGCGTTGACCTGTGCAGTAGGGGGCCCTGGCCTTGATGCTCCCTAGCCTGTGCTCATCGTGTCCTTGGAGCAAGGATACATGGTGACAGTTCTGTATGTGCTGCCCCACTATCTGCTGCTGGGAAGCTGGGAAAGTCAAGGTTTGTTCAGAATCTCACAGTCAGGCCAACATGGTACCCAGCCTGTCCCATCCCACTCTTTATCCACACTCAGTGTTGGGCTATCAGCCAAAGATGTGGGGAGTCCCTGTCCCCCATCACTTAATGAGCACCTTCTCCTTTCCTGACCTTAATCCCTCACCATGCCCAACTTTACCACAGAAAAGACCTGGGTGTTGGGGCTGCCTGCCCAGGGCCTGGCCAACTAAGCCTCAACCTCCCCTTAAAGAATGAGTTTGTTCATTTATTTTCCAACTAACTACTTAGTGCCTGCTGAGCACCATGGTGGCTGGCTGGTACCAGAAGTGAGTCAACCAATGAGGACAGAAAGCATCTTAAATCCCGATATGTTTTCAAGATTATGCGTCCCCACAGGACCACAACTCTGCATTCATTCCATGGGGTGCTCAAACCACCACACATCTGAAAGGTCCTTCAAAGCACCTAGCATGACCCAGACTTCATTCAGGAGTATTTCAGAGGACATAAAACACAAGATTAAAAGATGATTATTACTCTATGCATCAATTCTACTTACACTGACAGATCTTAATTCGTAACTGTTCCAAAACGCTTTAAATGGTCGATTCTCAGAAAACACCGAGATTATTCTCTCCGAGTGAAGGCCGACTAAGTGAGCAGACTTTAGCACGTTCCCTACAAATTCCTAATCCGTGTGTGATGCAGGCATCCTGGTATTTCCCAAGCTGCTTCTGCAGTGGCGGAGAAGGAAAGATAAGAAATATTCAGAACAGTTATTTACTGCAAAAACACTTTTAATTCTGAGAAGAACGCATAACAGATAAGAGGCTGATATTCTCGATGTGTGGCTTTGGAAAATATTAATTTTAAGAGAACAGAAGGTTATCCAAATGACATATAAATGCAGTGCATTAATTTTAACAGGAAAGCCAGAAGCCACTTGGGCTATTGAAGCAGTATACAAAATAATCTTCCATTCAAATAACCTGCAGTTTAAAATCTCAAAAATAAAAACATTTTATTTATAAACATACTACTTCTGCTGTAATCAAAGCCATTTGCTTTGTTTCTTTCAGAAGAAAGCTATCAAAAGTTCAATGTAATGCTCATGTTTTTTCTTGACAGCTAAGTCCCTTACTTTTTCCCATTTTTTTTCCTGGAGCTGTGAGCTGCAACTCCAGCCCCGCCAGGCTTCAGCGAAGTCTCTCAGGGTCACGGTCTGCCTGCTTTCATGTGGTGCTCACCCAAACCTCCCGCAGAAGCAGGACAGTGGCATGTGGATTGCTGTTCTCTCTCACTTTCCCACCCGGAACCCTCTCTGTCTGCAGCATACACCAAGCTAGCTGATTTGGGAGCTTTGAGGATTCTCCTCTCCCCGTCTCCATCTCCCCACAGAAGCCCTGGGATTACAGATACATGCGTGTTGGCATCAGAATTAGAGGAGTTCCAGGGCTCCGAACTCAGGGCCTCATGCTTGCATGGCAAGTGCTTTATCCATGGAGTCATCTCCCCATCCCTGGTTTTGGTTTTTGAAACGTGACCTCACTATGTAGCTCAGGCTGAACTCAGCTTGGGACCCTGGGCCTCAGCCTCCCAGGCGTTGGTGGTAGCGCTGTGGTCTCCCATGCCCGTCACGATCTGCCTGTCTCCTTACTGACTTTCTCTAAGGTCTTCTGCTTTGCTCCTTCCAATTTGATCTCCATTTCCCTAATTTTTCCTTTTACCTCTTTCCTGTCGTTCATCAACACCTTTCTCATCGTCTCCAGTCGCCCTGATGCCTGTTCCCTGAGATGTTGGACTTTGATTTTCAGGGTTCTATTCAGTTCAACTTCTTTATGAAATTATTGTTCAGTCAAAGGCTTTGTCGTCCTTGGAGATTTGTGGCCATGTGTACAAGTGTGTGTGTTTGTGTGTGTCCTTCTAATATGTCTATCTCCACATTCTCTGTACACTATCAGTCTTCTGATGGCTTTTGTTTCAAATTGTTCACTTTCAAAATGAGTTGGATCTTCAGTTAATTGGAAAAACTTCCTATGAGAGAAGGTTCAGTGCATAGAGATAGATTGCTCTTGTATTATTTTATTGGGGAGAAAAAAATATTTTCTCTGGTTCCCAAAACCAAAGTGACAGAGGAGGGTAGATACTTTTACCCCTTGTTGTGGTCCACTATTGCATCATGGGAAGTTTCCCGTGCACTTAAGGCTTCCAGGAGCTGTCTCGCCTTCATAGAATGTATTTGGGGGCATTCATTGTGGATGGAGTTTTTTGTTGGAGCCAGTGGCTCCCCAATAAATGACATGGATGGAGACTTATTATTAATTATAAATGCTTAGCCGATAGCTTAAGCTTGTTACTAACTAGCTCTTACAACTTAAATTTAACCGATTTATATTAATCAATCTTTTGCCTTGTGGATTTTTAACTTTCTTTCACATGGCTTGTTCATCTTCCTTCTCTCTGGGTCTCCTGGTGGCTCACCCTCCTTCCTCTTTCCAGCATTCTCTCAGTCTGGCTCTCCTGCCCAACCTCTTCCTGCCTAGCTATTGGCCAGTTGGCTCTTTATTAAACCAATGAGAGCAAACATCTTCACAATGTACAAAAGGATTATTCCACAGCAGTTCTCTGAAGAACGCCATGGCTAAGCTAGTTGTACCTTTTCAATACATCTTCTCTATATTTCTAGTCTGGACAGCTACTGCCCCAGGCTCTGCCTGTTAACCCAAGATCTGGCAACTGTTGTTACCTCAGGAATGTATATTTGCCACATTAGTGCAATTCCCTGACCCTGGAATATTTTTCTGACATTTCCTGCTCTGAATCTTTGGACTATCTTGCTCTTGACTGCTGTAAGTGATCTCTACTGCATATCCCCAAGCATGCTCCTGACTGATCTTGCCTGTGTGTGGCAGTCCTGATGCCCTGGTCTCACTCAGGCTGATACTGCCCACAGGGCTGGAAGGAGCAGTCACTTCCAGAAAAGGCAAGCTCACTTTAGGAAACCTTCATTCTCAACAAGAAATTATCCAACATTTGTTGTCTTAGTCCATCCTGGCTGCCATAACAAAATACCAGACTGGATAGTTTAAACATCAGAAAACTATGAACCCACAGTGTTGAAGGCCTCAAGTCCAAGATCAGTGTCTACTCAATGATCAGCTTCTTGCTTTTTTTGTCCTTTTTAATGTGTGTGTGTGTGTGTGTGTGTGTGTGTGTGTGTGTGTGTGAGAGAGAGAGAGAGAGAGAGAGAGAGAGAGAGAGAGAGAGAGAGAGACCCCAGTGTTTCTACTTGCAAGAACCCTAATCTTACTAGATCAGGTCCCCATGGGACCTCACTCCATTTGTAATCCACACACAGCAGCTTATGACAGGAAATGATGGAATGAGCAGCAGAGTCAGAACTGTCGAGGGAGTGGAAGAGAAAGTATTTCTTCCAGTCAGTGAGTCATGACTGAGTGTCATGGAGTCAAATGTAAGCAAAGGAAAGGTGTGCAGACAGGGCCCCCGGTGTGGGTGTTGACTACCAGCTTGAGAGGAGAGTGAGACAACCCCTCCAGGAGTAACACCTGGTTGTCCCTTGATGTCCTACAGAGAGATGTAAGACTTTTCACTAACAGAATTGTACCGGTCTGCTTTCCAAGACTATACCAAAACACCTGAGGCTGAGTACTCATAATGAAAAGAGGTTTGTTTTACTCATAGATTTAAAGGTTGAAAGTCCAAATTTCATGGTACTGGTTTTTTCAAGGGACACCTGAGCTGCATCACTTCTTGGCAGGTGGCATTGCAAAGCACTTATGAGAGGCAAGATCACATAGCAAGGCAGGAAACTATAGCCCTCCTCTTAAAAGCCCCACAACCTTTTACCACCACACTGAGGACCAAATTTCCAACACATGAACCCCTCGGGAACAGACCACAGCCAGACTTCAGCAATTGTCATCAGGCTGTCTGTATGGGAGGGGGTGGAAACAGTTGATGTACTTAGAGCAGTGCCCTTGAAACTCTGAACTTGCATTCAGCATTATGTAAAATTGAAAGGTGTAGCATAGGGCTAAAAACTGAGGACAGATGATCAAAATAACATCCATTTCCACTTGTTTCATGAAATCTAGGAAATGTACATTTAATTCAATTTTGTTTCAGAAGTAGAAGTCTAAGCAAGCTGGACTAGAAAATGACCATCAAAATGTGTCATTTCGAAGACAGAATACAAACATTATATTCAATAATTCAGTAATTCCCAAATGTAAACAGAATACAGCATTCATGGGATAATGTTGTATAGTTGAAATTCAATGTGTAAGTCAGGCTGTGTTGAGCTAACCTTTGGATCTACTAATTTAACAGCATAGGAGAAGAAGTGAGCCTACCCAACTGTAACATGGATTCCAAATTCAATTAACTTTGGCCAGTGTATTGACAGCATGCTTTCTTGTCTTATTTAGATAACATTATCTAAAACATTAAAGATAAAATCATGTCCACAAGAAGCAGATTGGGTTTTTCAAGAATGTGTAAAAACACTGTAGGTAGAAAAAATATATATATTAAAAGAGTAAAAACAAATAAGCAAAAGCACTAGGGCCGAGCAATGGCTCAGTGGGAAACCCACTTACTTTGCAAACATGAGGACCTCATGTGACAACTGGGTGTGGTGTCACATGCCTGTAACTCCACTGCTGGGACAGAAGGGACAAGGGCGTCCCAGGGATTGCTGGCTAACTAGTGTAGCTAAAAACCATGAACACCAGGTGCAGTGAGAGACCCTGCCTCCAAAACTAAGGTGACCAGTAATAGAGGGAGACACCTGACATCTACCCCTAGGTGAACATACCCACCACGCATGCGCCCCACTCATATACATCGCCCTGCACCCACACACAGGCACTCAAGCCAAACTGTAGAGCACATAAGTAGGTATAAAGGAATAGGCTTATTATTAAGATTGTTCTGCTGTTACATTTTTCCTTAACTAGAAAATAAAATCTTTCTTTGGGTTACTTTTTCTAACTATTTGTAAAGATATTTAAGCCAATGCTCCGTAGAAGAAAAAAATTCACCAGAATAACACCAATGGAAAGTCAAAGGTGACAAGGGAGTACCCATCCGGTAGTCATGCTAATGCACACCAGCCTTATCCAGCTGGGCAGAAAGAGCCTCCATGGTCCCTCTGTAACCAGCCAGCCAGACATCCTCTTAGAATCACAGAGCAGACATCCGAAGTCTGGAGCCCC
The DNA here is from genome assembly GCA_902168415.1 of Peromyscus melanophrys. Classification (NCBI taxonomy): domain Eukaryota; kingdom Metazoa; phylum Chordata; class Mammalia; order Rodentia; family Cricetidae; genus Peromyscus; species Peromyscus melanophrys. The sequence goes on along the minus strand of CABHPR010148795.1, from coordinate 20,180 downwards.
GTGCGTCTTCCTGTGCCTCCATCTTGGCCTCTGTAAAACATACATACTCTTCAAGTCTTTTAATAAATAAGAAACTTCTTTTTGTTGGTTTTGGATCTAGAAGACACAGCCCAACTAGTTGGGTGTTTTTCTTCATTTCATTTTAGGCATTAAACAAACAAACAAACAAAAAATCTGTTGGATGCAGCAGTTTCCTTCCGTAAACACAGGCACCAGATTGCCTGCTCATCAAGTCTTCCTAGGCCTCCAGCCCCCATCCCATCTTATGCTGCGGTGGCCAGCCGCTGCCACATGCATGCTGCTCAGGAGTCTGCCAGGGAGCTTCCTTCCTCTTCCGTTTCTGCGCAGTTATTATCAGACCAGGGAGGCCCTCACCATGCTGAAGGAAGATGGCATCACCGACTGAGTCTCGCCTCTCCTTAGCATGTTCCTTCCATGTGCATGCACAACCCAAAAGTCATTTTAAAAGATGTATGTTTATTTTATGTGTATCAGTGTTTTGGCTACATGTACATATGTGTACCATATGTGTGCCTGGTGCCCATGGAAGTCAGAATGTGATGTCAGAGTCCCTGGCACTGTAGTTACAGAGGGTTATAAATGGCCACGTGCATACTGGGAACTGAACCCCAGTCCTCTGCAGTATCAACAAGTGCTCTTAACCACCAAACCATCTCTCTAGTCCCCCAAAAGTCATTTTGAACGTAGTCTACACATTATTATATGACATCTTCATAGAAAAAAAATCACATTCAGATTAATTTCAAGAATTAAAATATATATATACCAGCTTTGTGGATGTGTGTGGTGTAAAGAAATAGATGTCACCATTCATGATTCTGTTTGGCGATGGAGTGTGCTTTGATTAGTGCATGAATTCTCTACTTGAAAACACAAAATTCTTGACAAGGTCCAAAAAAGAAGGTTTACTTAAAAGATATGGAACGTGTGCAGAAGGAACCGGCTTTCCTCGTTTGTAACCATTTATCGCGGGCTAGAGTTGAGTGGAAAGTAATGGCTGAAGAAACAGACAAAGAGCTAATAAGTGGCTGTTCTTTGATTAAGCTGGTGCTGCTCATGTTAGTACACTCTCAATAACAGTGTAGACAACAGAGAGATAACTATTGGACCTTCCTAGTAAAAACAAAGTTAAATAGTGTTTCATCACCAGATTCACTTGAAATGTTTTAGATCATTGCAATCAATAGAACATTGCAGGATTATAAAAGACTGAACGCTTTCAGGGCTGAACTTGTCCCTTCTACCATCTTAGACAAAAGCAAACCCTGGCTCAGGAAGAATGCATCCAGGCCCAGGAGTGCTGGGGTTACTGAAGGAGGCCCCGGAACTGGCCTGTCCCTCCCAAGTTCTTCCTTATCGTGATGAACAGCACTCTGGCAGAGGGCCCTGGACTAGGAGCCTTGCTCGTTAGGGTTCTTAGTGTACTCAGCAGGCTACGCCTATCTTACTGTGGATATTTTCAAGCAGAAAATGAACCAGCTTTGTAGCGCCGATGGCATCATAGAATTTCTCTTCCAGTCTCTGTGTTGTATTAGAGTTCTGGCTGTGTCGAGCCATCTGCCTTCCCCAGGCACCTCCAAAGGACTTAGCCTTAATGTGGCCAAAGGCAAATCTTTGTTTCTTCCTGTTCCTCAAAGCTTTGCACTGTCCCAGCGTCCATCATTAATGCCATCTGGCTGCCTGGCCGATAGTCTGAGCATACCCTCCATCACTCTCTCACATTCAACACCAACTTCTGCTGTTCCGTTATTTTTCAAACCATGTCTTCCTTTCTCTCTCCCCCTAGACCAAGCCACCCTGGTCTCACTGCACCTAGATGGTATAGCCCCATCAAACCTTGTATAAAGGACAACCAAAACAGAAGGTGATTGGGCCACCTGTACGCCCTCCTTACCACCTACTTAACACTGATGAGATAAAAGTGGTCCCTAAGTCACCTGACTGCTCCTCACAGCTTCAGCTCATCTGTACTCGTGCTGCTCTGCTGGACTGGTCTCCACCTCTGCATACCCCCCTCTCTCTCAGGACTCTGCTTGCCTATGGTCCTGCATATCCTCCCTGTCTCCCCATGCTTTCGTCAGGCCTCTCCTGAAGGTCCCATGGCACAGGGCATTTCTTTAACGTCCCTTTTTCCTGCTAGACTGATCTACACTGGGCCAGAACAGGCCTTTTCTGCCAGCCCAAGTCCTCAGTTCTTTGTACAACCTGGATCCCACAGGAAAGGAAGAACCTGTCTCTAACCTCTGCTTCCCGTTGGCAGTGGCCAGGGAGGCCGCAATTCTGCCTATAAAGGGATGAGGAAGGTGGCTTCTACTCAGGCGTGGGCTGCAGGATGCTGTCTGAGCAGGGAGCAGAGCTGTCACAGGTGTGCATGAGGAGGCTCCGGTATGGAGTGTCCACACTACACTGTTACCAGGATGCTTTGTAGACAACTGCACCCAGCCAAGACATTCCCTGCAACAGACCAGGCACATGCTGGGCTCCACCCCACCACCCCACTGTCATCTGTAAACAAAGCCTCCCTGGGCAGCCAAGCGAAGGACCCCAGCAGGTCACCTGTGTGGCTTCACTCCCAGGCCTGAGGGAAAGCACTGGGGACATGCTTCTGCCGTGGGCATCACCATTTGAGATGACTCTTCTCTCTGTAACAGTAGCCACGCTTTGAGACTCAGTCTGTGTTTATGCAGATGGAGAGAAGAGCAGGATATTTCATCAGATAACTGTGTACTGACATCTCGAGCTATTTTATAGCCTGTGTCGTTTGGAATGGATGGAAGTTCATTATTCAGGGTTTATAAAACCCTTCAGACTGAACAATGAATTTACATGCGTTTCAATTGGTATGGGTGGTAAAACAGGTGTGAACCGTCCATAAACCTTTACTGTCAGGAAATATCAGAGTGTATTGCTGTTCTTAGGAAAATAGTACATACTTTATTATCCATAAAGCAGGACATTTATGTTTACTACACATGATAATGTAAGTATTTATAAAAACTATATTCAGTAGGGGGAAATCAGAGAGGTGGAAACAAGAATGAAATTTTGGGTTCGTGTGTGAGTGTGTGTGTGTGTGTGTGTGTGTGTGTGTGTGTGTGTGTGTGTGATACATGTGTGTTCCTCTTTGAGTGGGCAGGTGCATGCATGTGTTTAAGGGTTAGAAGTCAGACGTCTCTCTCCATCACTCTCCACCTTATTTTTTTGAGGCACGGTCTCTCATTAGATCTAGCATTCATCAATCTTCATCAATCTAGTGAGACACACCGGTCAGCGAGCTCCACGGATCTGCCACCACCACCCTCGTCCCCAGAGCTGGAGCTACAGGTGCATGCCGCCGCAGCGGTCTTTTCCACGAGTGCCATGCTCTAAAGTCAGGGCCTCGTGCTTTTGTGCCAGGCACTTAACCGACAGAGCAACGCCCCCGCCCAAATATGGGATCTAAAACAAGTTTCATGGAAGCTTTTTAAAAGACCATATAATAATATAAAGTTCCTGTAAAGTACTAAGAGCTTCAACTCAATGGAGATCTAGCAACTCCGTTCAGAATCTGCAGTAGAACTAGGCTTTGCATCATAGAAAATGGCTTCGCGTCTACTGAGTAGGTGACAGTCCAAACATTCTCAGCCATGGCCATCAGTCTGGGCCATCTGCCACGGAAAGCACTCCTTTTGAACCCCACAGTCTTCTCCCTAAAAGCTCTGTCAGGAAACTTTAAAAACAGATATATGTATGATATGTATATGTGTGGAAGTTCATGTCCCCATGCATATGCGTGTGGGTGAAAACGTGTATGTACATATGTGAATGCATATGTTTCTTTACGGGTATATAAAGGTGAAGATGTGTGTGTTTGTATATATATATATATACATATGTGTGTGTGTGTGTGTGTGTGTGTGTGTGTGTGTGTGTGTGTGTATTACCTTTAAATTTTTCTGTTCCTGTATCTTCCAAGAAGCAGATGGAACGTGGACAGTCTGTATCCAATGTTGTTAAAGTTTCTGTATGTGTGACTCAGTGGCTTGTCAGAATTCAGGTGATTCCCAGTGACATAGTGCTGTCAAGATCCCTAAGGACAGGAATTATGGGCCGCATGTTCTCACTTCTCACTTTATGAAGAAAAAGCTTTTTAAAATTTAAAGTCTGCCTTCCTCTTGCCCGCTGACAAGTGTTGAAAGGTCCCCTCTTCAACAAGCAAGGCCAGGCCCGTTTCCCAGTGGGAAGCGGGGAGCCTGAGGCCCCTTGCCCACCAAGAGCAGCCACTTCCCCAGCGAGGCCAGGGGACCAGCCAGGGTTGGGAGGCATCAGCCTAGAGCTGCTTCCTACAGGTCTGCAGTCACACACCATCCAGTCGGGACCTGCTTCCTCTCCGTTTCTTCCCAGTCCTGACTCTGTCTCATCAGGCCACCCGAAGTCAACAGCCTGCCCATCAGTTATGAAAATGCTCTTTTGAGATTTGAAAAGAAATATTGAGTTAAGAAAAACAAATGTGAGGGCTGGAGAGATGACTCAATAGTTCAGATCTTACTGCGCTGCCAGGGGACCCAGATTTGGTTCCCAGTACCCACAACAGGCAGCTCACAACTGCCTAGAACCGGAAATCTAGATCCAGGAGAATCTGACACTCTCTTCTGGCCTCCATGGGCCCCTGGTATGTATGTGGTACACATAAACTCAAGCACACATGTATACATACACACATACATGCATGCATGCATACATACATACATATATACATACATACATATATACACACACATATATACATATACACATGCATAAATAAATATTTTAAAAAGAGAACCCAGAACATGATATAGCCTACCTGTTCCAGCATTGTAGGAAATCGGCTTTCCCTCCTTTTATGTAGATAAACAGTAGGACCAGATTGCAGGTGGCTACTTTGTCTTAACTATAGTGTGTTCAGATTGAAAACTGAGGTGCCTCGTGCATGACCCAGTGGCCATGAGGGACACATGCATAGTCTGAAGGCTATTGAAGAATTGCCAAATGAGGACAATCACAGGAACTATTTATTTGATGTTTTCTTTAAAATTAAGGCAGCCATTGAAGAGGCTGGGCCTCCAGGCACCGTGTCTTCTCTCCATAAAATTAAGGCATTATTCAAATAATGTTTCACCTGTGTCATCTCTGTATCTAGAGTTTAATCTTTCAAAGAACTATGTGGCTAGTCATAGTCATAGCATCATACTAAGATGGCCAGGAGCTTTTCTTCCTTTTCATCTCCTGCACTTGAAATTCCTGGTTCCCGAGAGGGGGGAGGGGAGCTGCCCTCTGCTTCCCCTGCTGGGCCACATTGGACTTCAGTGTCACAAGAAGTGAACTTGGAGTGCTAAGGACAGCTCAAGTCTGTTCTCGCTCTCCCTGTGTCTCATACTCAGGTCCCTAACAGCAGACACAGGAGTGGTAGGGGTGAAACAGATCCCCCCTAACTTGGGTATGGCTTCGAATCTCGCCAACACTGAATTTTTGGCTAGAATCATCCAAGTTTCTCTGTCTGAATGTCCTCAACTATTCATGATAACGTCTGTCATGCAGGACACTGACAGAACTGGAGTCAATGTTTGCAAGGTGACAGCCCCAAGCCAGCTCCCCACAACCCACCACTGTCACAACCCTTTTCCTTCGCCTGACAGTTTAAACAAAACTTAGATGAACAGTAAAGAGCGTATCTGTTGTCGCGGTATAACTCATAAAACTGCAAACTCCTCATTGCCAAAATTACAACACTGAGTCAGTTTTCCAAGCATTTTCTCTGAAATTTCAACATACAATTCATTTTTGTTTATCTGAGAGAAATGATGAGTTGAGAACTTGTCAGAGGGTGTGTGTGCCTGCATGTGTGTGTACATGTGTGCAGGTGTGCTTTCCTTGGTGTGCACATCTGGAGGTCAGAGGTCGATGTTAGGTCAGTGTCGGCTGTCTTCCTGTGTCTGTCATTCTCTGCCTTGTCTCTGGAGACAGAGTCTGTCACTGATCCTGGCGCTCAGCTAGGCTGGGCGGCAGCAAGGCCCTGGGACCCTCCTGTCTGCCTCCCTGGTACAGGGTTATAGGCACAGTCGGAGTATCCAAACTAAGGCCTAATCCCTACTCAGCTAGCATTTCAGCCACTGAGTCATCTCCCCAGGCCCAGCCCAACCCCCCACCCCAGAGAAAAAAATTTGTTTTATCACAGAAGCTTTGAAGGAGTGTTTGCCAGTTACCATCCCAGAGTATAGCAGGAACAAATCTGTCGGACGCTGACAGCTAAAATGACTTGAATTTGTTGGATACAAATGAGGACAGTCATCAAGTGTTAGGGAACACAGAAGTGGGCTGAAGGTTAGGGTCTTTGTTAGTGTGATTAACTATGAGCCACCCTTACTGAAGAGAAGAAGCCGTGAGCACTGAGCAGTGAAGTTGGAACCCAATGATAAAAGCCACCCCTCTACTGGTCAGCCACTTCCAGACAGAATGTTAGAATAACAGGGAAGGCTAGAAACGCTGTGGAAATGTTGCTGACAGTAGGGAATTGAACCCTGTCATTTATCCTGAGGGAGCTCCCTGGCCACCACATCCTGTGTGTCTGGGGGGATCTGCTGTGTCCCAAACCTCCACCAAGGCTTTGATAAATTCATTGCTTTAATTTACTGTCTTGAGCGGACATCAGAAGACACGTTACGACCTAATCAGCTAAGACGGATCATTTTTTTCTATACTCCCTTTTCCTGAACATGCCCGAAGACTTGACTTCCCACCATCAGAGACCCCCAAAGTGCTTGTCCTTCTCGCATTAACCTCCCTTCAGTTTTCTCCTGTGAGTAGTTTTTAAGTTGCCTCTCTCGGTGTTTCCTCTTCCGTGTTATTAGCTTCTAAAGACTTAGGATGACCTTTGAAATAGTTAGGTGGACATTATATTTGCCTTGTAATTAATTCAGTCCTGCGGTGTCATTATATAAAATAATCCTTCCATGGTGCCAGTCTAAACACCAGCTGCCGTGATAACAGTGTGTCCACTGGGAAGCCCTCACTCAGGGCTCCGCATTGTATGATGTTGTTCCAGATAGCCCTGCTCTAGTCCCCAGAGGGTGCGGTTATGAGCCCGTATTCTCAGTGAAGAAGGAAAGGCTGTCAGGGTTGAGTGAGGTGCTACTCAGGTTCAACTGGTAAGTCAAGGTAGGAGAGGAGAAGGTGGAAGGTGGAGCCTCAGTGGCTAAGTCATGCTCCCAACTTTGACCATACCCACAGTCACTCGGCCAAAACTCTGAATTCACACTCGCGCACGCGCACACACAGAGAGAGAGAGAGAGAGAGAGAGAGAGAGAGAGAGAGAGAGAGAGAGAGAGAGAGAGAGAGAGATCAATGAGTGGCCATCTTAATGGGGTTAGATTGTGTTCATAATCTATTTTGTAAGAAAGAATTTTCCAAGAGCCCCAAACTGTTTATCAGAACCTAGCTCTAAAAGCTCTTGCTGTATTCTATCTTGGGAGCGGTGCACAGAGGGAGCCCAGACAAAGGAAGCAGCCTGGGAGGTCAGAGCTCACAGCACTAGGAAGAGGGTCAGAGAGCCTCTGGGCTGCCTCAGGTTAGACATTCACATTTGGGCAATCACTTCTTTCTCTAATATTCTATCACCTAAAATTCAAATAAGGGGGATAAACAGAATGATGCCTCACAAAAATGTTGCAAAGATTGAGGCATGCATATAAACATATATATGGTTTATATATGTATATGTATACTATTCCATATATTATATATGATATATATGTGTATATAGTTACACACACACACACACACACACACACACACACACACACATATATATATATATATATATATTTCACCTGGCACTAGACTTTTCTCAAAAGATATTAACACTATTACCATGCCACAGCTCACCGGAAGAGCACACGGTAGTCATTCACAGGTGAGTGGAGTCACCCACACATGAGCGATCTGGCACTCGAGCACAGGGCCCACAGGGCACCCCTCTCTGCTCTGATGTTTCCCTTTGGACTCCTCCTTTTCTGACCAAAGATTCTTAAGTAAACAGTTGCCCCTACTTCCAACACTGTCTTGCTTTCTGGGAAGTTCAAAACTGCCTAGATTTTGTCCAAAATCCTCATGTTCCCAGCTTCCTCCTAGCCAGGGCTTCCCCTAATCTTGGTTTGCAGGTTTCTGGCTTATCTGCAGATGGCTCCTCTAGGGGCAGATTGGCCCCTATCCTGTGTTCTGCAGCCCACAGGCCCAGAGGTGCGGGTGGACACACACCCTCCCTTCCTGCAACAACAGCACTATTCTATCCTCTAATCCGGTTCCCAGCCGTCACCTCCTGCACATCTACTGAGTTCAGGCGGATGCCACAGACAGCTGAGAGGCAGTTCCCAGCTTCAGGAAGCTCACTGCTTGAACAGGAGCTCTTCTCAGAGTCACTTTGTTACTCCAACAAAGTATCTGCTATTTAGAAGATAAGTTGATGTTGGTTCAGAGTTCTCGGCATCCAAGGTCAAAGAAGGCTACATCTAATGACAGCCTTCTTTCTTCAAGACAAGGACTGTGGTGTGTGTGTGTGTGTGTGTGTGTGTGTGTGTGTGTGTGTGTGTGTGATCGATTCCTCTTTATAAAGACACCAGGATTCAATCCTAATTCCTGTGCAAAGGCCCCACCTCGGAGCACCATACTTGGGTGAGTCTCCCTTGTCTTAACACCTCCCAGTACAGGGTAGGTTTCAACTCACAGATCCCCGTGGGACAGTCACAGTATGTCCAAACTACAGCGCCGTAAACTGGGTTTTTCCGCACTCGGCGATAGGGATGCTACAGCACCCCACAAATGATGAGAGGAGGCACACACTGTCCCCCAGAGGCGTGAGGGCTCAGAGTGACTTTGCTGACGGTCAGGCTTCTTCAACGGGGTGCAGACAAGAGGGCCGGAACAGCAAAGTGTGAGCAGGAAGGTAGGAATCCCTGGGGTCACTGCACCTCAGGCTCCTGAGAGGGAGGTGTAGAAGACAGGAATGGCCTCGAAGACCTGAGGCCTAGGAAGCTGCTCTTCATTCCACGGATGGTGGGAAGTCTCCGTGCTTTCTCTGATGAAGAGCTGCAAGGCACGCTGAGTCCGTGCAGATCCTGGCAGCTGCAGAGGGGAGCGTGAAGGGAGGGAAAGAAGAGGAGAGGCTGTGGAGAGGCACCTGCCACGGGGCCCAGGTGGAGTAGTGGGGAGCAGAAGTGGACTCGGGTCCAACCTGGTCAGCTGACGTAAGGTGACCCCTGAGCCAACGACCCTGACACTTTTGCTAGAGACAAGGCTAAGCGCTTTGGGAACAGGGTTCCAGAGTGTAAAATGTTTCTTCTGTGGGACAGCATTTGTTGGATAACTAAAATAAAACAGTACATTCAGAATGAAGGAGAGAGTATCGTGGGAAACTACCACTGGGCCAGTGTTTGTTGTTAAATAATGCAGAATTCAGAAATATTTATGCTCTTTGACTATTTGCTGCCTTGATATTCTTCAATAATACTGAACAGTCTAAACCAGATAAGCTAAAAATTCAGTTTCTTTCAATTCTTCTGGGAAAAAAAAATTTTTTTTTCCATTTCTTATAAGTCATGAGTATAGAAGAGCAAAGCCACCCTGAGATGAGAATATGGTCACATGTTTTTACAGGGATTTTTTTTCCAAAGATTGAAACAGATATCAACTTATCCCTGTACAAAAATCAAACACAGCATTAATGTTTAGCTCTTCCCAATGTAGTAGGGAGACTTCTCTCTTCCTCTACTGTGAGAGGGTTGCCAGGAAGAAGATCGAGGGGACCCTGTGACCATCCTATCCTTTGGAGATTTTAATGACATAGAGGTTGTCCACAGCCGTCAGTCACAAGCCACTGACTTCAAGTTGAATGGAAGTGCCTCGGGCCTTCCTGCCGAGCATTGCAGCATTCCACACACACGTGTAAGCCATGTGTGCACGCATGCAAGCAAGCAGGAGGCGAGAGACTGTGCAGAGGGCGAGCGCCAACATGACCTCTGCAGTTTGCAACATCCAGAGGCCCAAAGTCAGTCCCCGTCTCCATATTGACTCTAATAAGAAGAACAAAAAGAAGTAAATAAAATTTAAAAATGATAAAAACCTTTCCAGAAGGCCCAGCAGGCAGCCATCCACACAGCCATGACATGCAGCTCCCCAAGCCTGCTTCTGATGCCGTGGCCCGGCAGCCACAGGGGCTCTGCCTCCCTCCCCACCCAGATCCGTGCTGTTGGCAGTTGCACCATGATCTGTGGAGATGTGACTTTGGTAAGGTTTGGTGATCTGCTCCCCTAAGCCCTGGACCGCGAGATGACCAGGACTGGCGACTAAAAGTTGTAATTTTCACCTAGAGAACTGGAAATTAAGAAGACCTATAAACTGCGAGATAAACATATAGTTCACATCACCATGAGAGACCCTGAGTGTTCAGCGTCATTCACTTGAAAATGAGCTGTGGAAAGGACATGGGCTCACAGTGCTGTTCTTCCGAGGTTTCAGTCTAGACAAAAATACATTGTCAACATAAATATAAAAGATGAGTAAGCAAAAAAACATCACTAACAACATTTTCATCTCAATCCAGTATTAATATCTTCTAACACTCTCTGACCCTCTGGTTCAACCCTAGTTTTTATTTTTTATTTTTTTATTTTATTTCAACCTTAGTCTGAGACCTCTAACAGCCATTATAGAAAATGACCCAATTATTTCTTTAAGGAAAAAAATTTTTGGGTTAGGGAACCAAAAGCATCTTAATGAAAATGATCTAAAACAAAAAAAATGCAATTGTAGGAAAATAGATGAAGAAATTGTACTTCCTTGTATTAAAATATTTTTCATAAAACATTAAAAATATATTAATGAGAATTTAATCTCATATAAGAAACTTAATCTGCTATAATATTGCTTTATATATGTTTTTATGAAATTGCACACAGTAAAACAAATTATGTCACCATAATATTATCTTGTATCCCCTACGGAAATATTTTTATAAAACCATTAAAAAGCACATTACAGTGGGGGGGAATCTGTAGACTTAGTCCTGATGGTACCTAGAAACAAATAATTTTTGTGTTAAAGCAAGGAATCTTCCAAAAAACCATGAAATTTACATTTGAAATCAGTCAGGGAAAGTGCCGCTGCCAATGTCAGTCTTGTTTTACCCAAGTGTAAAGTGGTGACGTAAGCAAAACGAATCCCCTGGGGAAACTGGAAAAGAAAGGAATATCTGCAAGGAGCAGGTGTCATTGTTTTTACTTTCTTTCACAATATATTTTATGACAGCCATTTCTGTGTTGACATTTAAATTAACAGTGACTTGGAGTTACAGTACACAGTTATTAATTGGTAATTAATTTCGTAGATAATTCAGAAGCCAGAGATGGTCAATGGAGTGATGATCAGGACACAGATTATTATTCAGTTGCATAATATGTCTATTGTCAAAAAAGTTTTTAAACTACAGTTTTTAGGTTATTTTTTCTATTTATTTATCATGTATGTGCGTGCATGTACATGTGGTGGGTATGGGGGTGGGGTGGGGAGTGTCAAGGATAACTTTCAAGAGTCCAGTTTTCTCTTTCCACCTCTGTCTCAGGGATCAAATCTCAGGTCATCAGACTTAGCAGCAAGCGCCTCATACCATTTCAACTATCTTACTGGCCCTAAAGTGATATTTCTATCATCTTATATTATTTATTTTATCATCATATATATGTATCAGAACCAAATGAGTAAAAACACCGATAACGACGTTAGTTAGTCATTTTGCGTATGGCCATTCACGGTTTTGTACTTAGTAGTAAGACTTGACCTTCCCTCCTGCACACGCCTCATCTGTAAATCCAGAGAAAGAACTTATCCCGCCGAGGAGCCTGTGGGGATGAATTAGAATTAAGATTAAATGGGCCAGTGAGATGGCTCCGCCACTAAGAGTACACACGGCTCTCAAAGAAGACTCATAGATTCGTGTTTGGTTGCCAGCACCCATGTGCGGCAGCTCACAACCGCCTGTAACTCCAACTGCCGAGGACCCCACAACTCTGGCCCCTGCAGGTACCTACACTCACATGTGTGCACAAGAGCGCACATGTGAGCATTCACACGCACAAAGAACATTTAAAAATAAATAAACAAATAAATCCGTTTTTAAAAGAACCCCATACTCGTGCTTGGATATGTCTCACTGAAGAGAGAAAGAGGGAGGTAACATAGGAAAATGCACTTAGATACTTAGCAGCGTGAGAATTAAAATTTAAGTCAGGTTTTTAAGTAAAAAAATGATTGAATATAGGCAGTGCTATTAGAGTCAACATAAGTCAGTATGAGCTTCTGTTAGAACTGTAGGCTAAATGTATATTTTTAAAGCAAAAAGTCTTGCTGGCATTCCATTTTCAACTGTTTTGTTTTGTTCTCTCTCCATTTGGTTCCTTCTTGGAAACAGAAGGAAGAATGTCCTGGACCCAAATAGATTCAGCAGCCAGGAGAGCACAGTGATGTAGAGTCGACTGGAAAGAATTCATGGGCCACACTAACCTTGGGATTTCTGGGCATGGGGGCAAGTGAGATGGACATGGTTAAGCCTGTGGTTCAAGCCCATCTCTGACAGTTGCTCGTCTATAGTGTGGGGATGTTTGGAAGAGTAATGTGTGTAGAGAGAGCCTTTTAGATCCACCTTATCAAGGAGCCCGCGGACATGGTACCCCATCAGCTGTCAAGCTTTGAAATAGTGTCAGCTCACCTTCTTAGCAGCCACCTGTGAGGACCCCAGTGCTGACTTACAACAATCTTCTACAGTAAATGGCACCAAGCCCCGACCATGCAGGCACACTACCCATCTGCTCACACACACGGCTTTTTTTTTTTTTTTTTTTTTTGGTTTTTTCGAGACAGGGTTTCTCTGTGTAGCTTTGCGCCTTTCCTGGAGCTCACTTGGTAGCCCAGGCTGGCCTCGAACTCACAGAGATCTGCCTGGCTCTGCCTCCCGAGTGCTGGGATTAAAGGCGTGCACCACCAACGCCCGGCCAACACACACAGCTTTAACCTGCAACCAGAGCTCTAACATAGGTACCTGGAAGAGTGGTCATGGCCAGTGTTTTCACCCTCACTGTCTTTATTATCAACCCCACAGACATAACGAAACCTCTGAGCCATGTGCCTGATACCTTGTCTTCCCAGAGGGTCAGTTCAGGCCCTCAAGACGGGCCTGTTGCTATCTGTCTTGAACCTTCTGCCAATCAGAACAGTTTGCTCAACAAAGCCCAGAAGAGTGCTCTGTCCCTTTCTTCTGAGCTGGACACTGACTCTCGGTCCTCAGCCTCCCTCCACCCCATAGTCTGTAGCCCTCCACAGAACAGCAGCGGTCAGTGCTCTGGAACCTTCCTTTCCAACCATAACCCACCGAGACAGCTGGAACCTCGTAGAAGCCTGTTCTGGTGGTATTACAGCTTCACGCCGCAGGAAATGCAGATGCCACAGTCTAATGCACGATGGAACTTCTAATTCATCGTCTTATAGCTGTCAGACTCTTTAAGTAGAACTGGTTTTTTAAAAATGCATCGATTGAGTTCTTATAGCAGAAAACAATTGTAAAGGGACTTACAGGACTTAATGTTTCGAGTAGTTTTATCCAACGTGAACTTTTGTGTTGAGTTTGAGGGCCCCCGTTCTGGAGTCCTGTTGTAGGATGAATGGATGGTTTCTTGACAGACTCAGTTTTAGGGTAATGGCTGGGTCATGTAGAAACACATGCAGCCTGCAGATTTATTCTCTCCATTTTATTGTAGCATGATCTCTCAAATAGGCTAGTAATTAGACCTGCTGGTAGCTTTTCCGTATGAGAAATGGCACTTCAGTTATTCACGCTGATCTGTAAACGGCCTGCTTTATCTCAGTTTGTAAAGCATTTTCTAACGGGTTCTAACTACACAAAAGGAAATGGAGAGACTGAAAGGATGGGATGATTCTGAAGCAAAGGCCGCTTGTGCTGACCGCTCTATCCAAATAATTATATGTACCTTAGTTCATTAAGTGGCTGTATCAGTTGTTGAGCTGATTTTGATTCTGATCGGTCTGTGTTAATCAGAAACACAGAATGCTTTTGTAACTTGTTTTGAGTGGAATCTACTCTCCCTGCTCCAAAGCCTTCCTGTATTTATACATAGGCATTTCCCCCGTTAGCACTAAGGAGGTAGGCACACCCATTGCCAACCCTCCAAACATCCTTGTACAGCCAGCGGTGCTTATGGATGCTTTAGAAGGACACCAGCTGAAGCCTGTTCCCACCAGAGGTCACACTAAGGCTAAGGTCGTTGGCATGGATTTATGTGGAGGCTCGTGTTACAGCTGTCTGCACTGTCCCTTGCCTGAAGATAAATAGCAGACTTTCGTCTCCCCTGCTACTTACTGGTCATTCAGAGCAAACGCTTAGTCTCAGCTTTGACCCTATCCAAGTTCAGCTTCCAACACCTCCTGTGCCATCTCTCTTTCTGACTCCTGGCCTTCAGCTCCTGCTTCCCAGACATCAGGGGCGCTAGTCCCAGACAACTTCTATCTTTGAAAGCGCCTGTATATTACAAAGCATAGCTATACCAACCCAAGGTTGCGTCAATCGCAGTGTTAACAAATTAACACTTTTCACCCCAGTCAGATTAACAATGGTGTTTACGTTCTCCTTAATAGACAGTCCAGTTAAAAGATAACCCCAAAGTCTGGAATGAAGAGAGTGGGTTGCACAAGGCTGGCCCAGAAGGTAGAGTGTTTGGACAGGCAAGCTTCCTGGTCTCTGGGGTGACAGCAGATCTATCACCTATTTTGTCTCCTTGTAACCCCAGGCAGGCCATGTGGCTGCAACACTTGCTCCCCCTGCCCCTGCTGTACAAGGTTTCCTACAGTAGAATGTCTAGACTCCCAAGACCCTCCCCATCGACATTGCCTCTCTGAGCTGGAGATCTCTGTGAAACTGGAAACAAGTGGCCCAGACCTATGGAGCCACCATCATACAACACAGCCTTGAGTTAGAAGTAAGTCTCAGTAACAGAAATGTGTGTGGGAACAGAGTTCCCCGGTGAAGAATGCTTCTAAGGACCCGAGCATGACAGCTCATAGAGGCTGTGGACAGTTGAAGAACAGTAGACCCCTATTGAGAGACTCTGGGGAAAGGCCGAGAAATCCGGTGAGGCCTTCGTCGAGGTCTCCATCTGAGTCCTGATGGCGTCGTCACTGTCCTGACCTGACTTGGCAGGTGGTAAGATACAATACAGTCACTCTGCTCATCTGTCCTGTCCTCAGAGTCATGAGCCTGCTCTGCAGGTGAATCTAGGGGTGGTGGACAAACTATCTGACCTCCCAGGGCAAAGTAGCAGTCCATGCGGACAGGTGCAGGCAGAGATCTTCACAGTGCTGTATGAAGTAGGAGAGCATCTCCCCCCTCATCCCAGAGACAGGGCAGACACAGGCTCTTTCCCTTCCTGCCTGGACATCCCCCTCCCAGTGTCAACACCAGGCAAGAGCCCTTACCCCCCCCCATTGTCTCATATAAAATTAGACTGACAATATGAATATTAACTACCACTTAGATATCATGCCTCAAAACACTAAAAAAGGAAATCGCCCTGCAAGCATTCAGCCCCACAGGAATGCCACAAGATAATGTCCACATAGCTTGAGGTCGCCACATCAGAGATCATGACAAAACCCACATTTTCCTGTTGATTTATTACAACTGCAGTTCTCACAGTGAACCAGAAATCTGGGAAACCAGCTAATAGCAAAGTTCCTGAGGTTAGAAAGTCAAGAGTTAGTGGCGGCACAAGACAGAGACGTCTATCCTCAACCAGCCATCCGGCCACAGGTGGAGAACAAGAATATTCCCTTAGGCAGGCCTGCCGTGGGTCTGAAGGCAGGAAGATGAAATTACTGAGTGTGAGCTTAAGCTAGAAACTGCTGGCACATGACGTCCTACAGCCAAGGACTGTCACGCCCTGGGCTGCACAGAGAAACCGCTGCCTAGGTGATCACACCGTGTTTTCAGCCAATCGGATCACACTGCTCTTGAATCCAGCATGACTGCTCTTGAATCCAGCATGACCCAAGGATTCCATAGCTGTGTTTTAATACCACTGCAACCCTTTGAGATTGCAGAGTGAGACTATTTTATCAAACACTAGGGCAAAAAGTAGACTACATGGTGCTCACAGGGGTCTCTCCCTGTCCATCCGAGAGGAGAGTTACATTGTAGATAATCTGCCATAAGGTAGGAGCTGTATATCTGCAGTTGTAATGGCCAACATGTTTAGTGGCTTGTTACGGCATTAAAGACACAGCACGCAGACTCATTTATCATTGCCTCCATCCTTTGGGTGTGGGGTCAAGGCTGTTTCAGTCAGAGAGAATTAGTAGCGGGCTGTGCAGGGCTGGAAGGCAGGGCCATGCAGGGTCAACAAGCCTACCTGCATCCCCCTGCCCACTCGCCAACCTATCATTTTATTTCCATGCTCTCTGTGTCCGCACTCATCTAGGCAGAGTCCTGATTCAGAAGAAAGCAACTGGGTACACTAAACTCAAGAATTTCAGGAGATAAAAATGTAGCTCAGGCAAATAAACATTCTTTATTCAAAAGTCTCAGACGTCAGCTTGTTCCACTTATCAGTACTTCCAAAGAGCTCTCGTGTCCATTCTTGTGCAAATCCAAGTTTGCTGTGGCAAATTAAATGGTCACATTTTAATTTTCCTCCCCAGATTCTCTCTCTCTCTCTCTCTCTCTCTCTCTCTC
>CABHPR010148794.1:65590-93632 GCA_902168415.1 Peromyscus melanophrys | reverse complement strand
AAAAAAAAAAAGGATGTTCGGGAAAAGATGATCTCCTTGGAGTTCCTTTAGGAACTACCACAGAAGCCAGGAAAAGGCTGAGGAGGTGCAGTGACGCTTCAATCCCCAGTGGCTTGCTTTCATTTATTTTGAATTTAGAATTTCTCCACAAAGGTTTACCTTTTTTTAGCATCCCTTAGAAAGAGCCCTAGAAGCAGAGGTGGAATAGAAACAGAACTGTCTTTACAGAGTGTGCAACCCATCTCAGTGGTTCCAAGGTCCTCACAGAAGCAACCTTCTTTGAAGGATGATAAAATTTTCTCAGATCTAAACGTACTGAAAATTTTCAAGTATAAAGTCTAGCAGATAATGAGAATTAATCAGATACACATGGAGATGAGGTAATACAGGTGAAAGCCAACAGAAGCAACAAACAGACCATGAGTGTGGAGATATGAGTCGTCATGCACAACCTTAACACAGTTTTGCTTGCTGCTTGTGTGGGTCTGTGCACTTATGTACATGTTCATGTGTGTATGTGTGTAGGGGGAGTGCATGTAGTGTGTGCATGTGTATGAGAAGGCCAGAAGTCAACTTCAGGTGTCCTTCTTCTTCAGGACCCATCCAAGTGGTTTAATTGAGAAAAGATCTCTCACTGACTCGCTCATCAAGTAGGCTAAGCTGAGTGGCCCATGAGTTCCCAGGGATTCACCTGTTTCTGCCTCCCCAATTCTGGAATTACAGGTGTATGTCACCATGCCCTGCTGTTTTCATGTGGGTTCTGAGAATCGAATTAATGTCTTTGTGTTGGTAAGGCAAACACTTTACCAACCGAGCTATCCCCGCCTCAACCTGTCCTTTTTAAGAGTATAGAAAATGTTGGAAAGCTCAGCAAGGATTCAGAATTATTTTCTTCTTTCATTTACACTTTAATGATGCGTTTGTGTGTGGGCAAGTGCACATGACTTCAGGTCCACTTAGAGCTGGAGTTACAAGTGAAGTGAGCCTCCTAACATTGGTGCTGGGAACTGAATTTGGGTCCTCTGGAAGACTAGCAACCATTTGTAACTGCTGAGCCAGTTCTCTAGACATGGAATTATTTATTTAAAAGTAATAAGTTAGCAAAAGAGTTTCATAAGTCTTAGACCACCGAGGTTAGCTGGATCTACTTTGTTGAGTTTTGCTTTGTTTAAGCTAACTAGAAGATGAAAGAGGTAACTTACTGAGATCGGCAGCCTAAGGAGAGTGGACTGAAGTCACCATTAATAGAAATGGAAGGTTGAACTGATGAAATATTTGACTGAAAGGCTGACTAACATATGTGGTAATTTATCTGACAAATTACTTAAGATGGACTGGCTAGGGTAGGGAGGTTATATGTAAACTTCCAACGATCATATATTTCTGGCTTGAAATTTTCAAAATGAAGTAGGACACTCTTCTACATAGTCCCTACAGGATAAGAAGATCAGGTAAACCATGGGGACATTGGGGATTTGTGGGAGCAGAGCTGAATGAGGGGAGACTAGAATACAAAATGGTGAGCCATAAAACTGCAATACTTTATCTTTTCAGTGACACTTAAGGACTCTGAAGGGTGGGAGAAGGATCAGGCTCCAAAAGCAAATTCTGTTCACCATGTTTGATGTCCCAGCATCACATTTATAATATTTTTAAGTGCAGTTATAGTCCAAATGACTTCATCCCTGTCAAGGCCAGGTTCAACAGGTGAGGAAACAGACACTACTCCGTGACAAGGGGAGCAGTATAGTCACCCTGAATAAAGGAAAGCCAATGGTAAGAAAAATGCTTTGCTATTTTCTTTCCCTTTGTTTTTTGTTTGTTTGTTTAAGGTTCTCTATATGTAGCCCTAGATGTCCTGGAACTTGCTAGGTGGACATAGTCTATCCTCAAACTTATGAAGAGTCCCCAGTGCTGGGATTAAAGGCATGTGCCACCACACCTGACTGTTTTGCTATTTTTCAAATTAATACACTTACAGATATAAATAAAAGATAAGGGACATTCTGTTACACACTGACAACATTATTTTCCCAGGGAAAGAATTAGTAAGTGATAATGATTTCTTTACCTGTGCTTGGCTGATGCACAGTGAGTGTGCATTACTCTCAGCAGCAAACTTGGACTAATGTAAAAGCTATGAAGGTTATACAATTACCATTAAAAAGTTATATCAATACTCTAATGAATTAGCATAGAGAAGAACAGAAAGTGGAAAGAAAAATGTCCAAGTCTATGGACCAACATCATAGCTCTGTTGGGGAAGGAAATCCAAATAAGAAATGACTTCATTGACTTATTTACAAAATTGTTTTGCAGTTTCACAGCTCACAGATTGTTTTTCACCAGATACATACAGGCTTCTAATGCTGAGTTTCACTTTCAAATGTCAAAGCCACTTTCAGGAAATAAGCACCACTTGGCCTGTTACCTTTGGTTATAAAAATTAATTACCACTTCAGTTAGCAATGATGAATGCAGACATTCTCTGGTCTTTGCACCAAGAACCAGTCCTACCAACTGTCCTAGGAACCCAAGAGTTTATGACTCAGTATTGGCAAAGAATCAGGTGTCCATTGCTACTTTAGGTAGGAGCTGATGTCACACCAGTCTTTAAAAACTAAAACTACAATAGTCTTAGTTTGTTAGTTCTCTGTGTCTCTGCAAACGTTAATATCCTTTATCTCCAACTCCACGAAAGGAATGAAACACATATCAAATTAACATATGCAGATAATTTCTGCAGCGTATTGTGTAGAGACTCCTTTTCTGCTGAAGTGTTTTATTGTGACTTATTTTCTACTGTCCTCCAGTACACAACACACAGGCTGCAGTGTCCAAGTGGTTTCCCTCTTAGCTTGTGTATCCAACCTTGGTAGGACTTTCTTCAGGGTCCATCTCAAAGATCATGCCTTCGGCAATCATCTTCCTGTTATACTTTTGCCCATTTCAGCCTTCTCTGCCTAACTGCCTCACAATCACACATTGATGCTGTCCTGCTGTGGATTATCGTTTTGTATAAATAAAACACTGATTGGCCAGTGGCCAGGCAGGAAGTATAGGCGGGACGAGGAGAGAGGAGAATTCTGGGAAGTGGAAGGCAGAGGAAGGAGATACTGCCAGTCGCCACCATAACAAGCAGCATGTGAAGACACCAGTAAGCTACGAGCCACATGGCAAGGTATAGATTTATAGAAATGGATTAATTTAAGATGTAAGAACTAGATAGCTAGAAGCCTGAGCCATTAGGCCATACAGTTTGTAAATAATATAAGTGTCTCTGTTTTTATTTTATAAGTGGGTTGTCAGACTGCCGGGACTGGCAGGACTTGGCGGGAGCTGGAGAGAAATTCTCCAGCCACACTGTCCTGGTTAGTTTTCTGTCAACTTGACACAAGCTGGAGTCACTGGAAAGGAGGGAACTTCAATTGAGAAAATCCCCTCCCTCCCTTAAGATCTGGCTATGAGGCATTTTCTTAATTACTGATTGATGAGGAAGGGCCCACCTCATTATGGGTGGTATCATCTCTGGGCTAGTGGTCCTGGGTTCTATAAGAAAGCAAGCTGAGTAAGCTGTAGGAAGCGAGCCAGTAAGCAGCACCCCTCCATGGCCACTGAATCAGCTCCTGCCTCCAGGTTCCTGTTCCGCTTGAGTTCCTGTCTTGACTTCCTTTGATGAGGAACAGAGCTGTGGAAGTGTAAGCCAAATAAACCCCCTCCTCCCCAAGTTGCTTTGGTCATGGTGTAGAAATCCTGATTAAGACAGGTGTTAGGATATCCCAAGCCACATGGACATCCAAAGACAACTTCCTCAGATAAGAGAACAAAGGTGCCCATCTACCAGACATGAACTCTAAGCTTTGTATTTTTAGATCCTGCTAAGTCATTTTGGAAAGTACATATATGAAAGTCACTTGATCTTATAGCATCACCCTAGAAGACAAATGACTGACCCTCCCATATTTCATTACCCAACTTTTTCAAGACAAATGAATCACTTAAAGAAAATTAACTACAATCTCAAGATGATGAAAACAAAAATCTTTTCAATACTCTGCCTCTTAATATATATGATTTTTGTGAACTGTAAATTTGTTTCATAGCTTTAATGTTAGAATTCATTTAAAATCTTTTCCTCAGAAGATATTTTGCTTTGGGATTATTTTTATTACATTTCTTTGTAAATTTTTAAAGCATTTTTGTTTTAAAGCATAAGTCATTTTATTTAATTAACTTTTTAATTGAAAGCAGATTTTTCTTATACAATATATTCTGATTATTAGTTCCCTTTCCCCAATGCTTTCCAGATCCTCTACACTTCTCCACCCACCCAAATCCACTGTGTATATAAATCACTCATATGTCATTTTAAATTCATTGATGTTGTTTTCAGAAATTACATTTTTTCCCTATGTCTAAATTATTTTAAAAATGGTAAAAATCCATTAGGACTGTATAGCCACTTCCTCACATTCTTTTTTAAACTTAAAAATACACATTTTAAAACCATTCTGTTCATTTTCTGTGATATTTAACTATGCTATCTTGATGTTTTTATGAAAAGAATTAAACCAAAATATTCTTTTTTTTTTTTTTTTTTTGGTTTTTCGAGACAGGGTTTCTCTGTGTAGCTTTGCGCCTTTTCCTGGAACTCACTTGGTAGCCCAGGCTGGCCTTGAACTCACAGAGATCCGCCTGCCTCTGCCTCCCGAGTGCTGGGATTAAAGGCGTGCACCACCAACGCCCAGCCCAAAATATTCTTTATTTTTTTATTATTAATTAAAACTTTTCATTTATTTCACATCCCGATTACAGTTCCCCTCCCTCCTCTCTTCCTGTCCGGCTCTCATCCCCTCTGTTTCCTCCCCCCACCCCCCTCTACTCTTTCTTCCTTCAGAAAGGGGCAGGCCTCCCATTGGCCATCAACAAAGCATGGGCATGGCATATCAAGTTGAGGCAGGACCAAGCTCCTCCCCTTGCATCAAAGCTGGGTGAGACAACCTAGCTTGGAGAATAGGTTCCCAAAAGCCAGCTTAAGCTTCAGGGACAGATCCTGATCCCACTGCTAAGAGCCCCACAAACAGACCAAGGTACATAACTGTCACACACATGCAGATGGCCTATGTAGGTCCCATGCAGGCTCCCTAGCTGTTGATTCAGAGTCCATGAGCTCCCAGGAGCTCAGGTCAGCGGTCTCTGTGGGTTTCCCCATCATGACCTGACCCCTCCTCCCTTCCTCCCTCTCTTCAATAGGACTCCCAGAGTGGAGCTGAGCTCAGTGCTTGGCTGTGGATCTCTGAATCTCTCTGATGACAATTAGGGTAGTCACCAATCTGATTACAGAAGATGGTCAGTTCAGATACCCTCTCCACTATTGCTAGTAGTCTTAGCTGGGGTCATCCTGGTAGATTCCTGGGAGTTTCCCTGGCACTTGGTTTTACCCTAACCCCAAAATGTAGCCCCCATCAAGAAATCCCTTTCGTTATTCTCCCCCTCCGCAACCAAATCTGCCCAACCAGACCCCTCATGTTCCCATCCCATTTTCCGCCTCACCCCTCCACTACCCCCTTGCCCCTCCACCACCACCACCACCACCCCAAGTTTACTCAGGAGATTTCCTCTATTTCTCCTTCTCGTGGAAATCCATGCATCCCTCTTTGGGCCCTCCTTGTTACCTAGCCTCTCTGGGACTGTGGATTGTAGCATGTTTATTCTTTACACCTAATATCCATTTATGAGTGAGTACATACCATGTTTGTCTTTCTGAGTCTGGGTTACCTCACTCAGAATGACTTTTTCTAGTTCCTCCATTTGCCTGCAAATTTCATGATGTCATTGTTTTTTACAGCTGAGTAATATTCCATTATGTAAAAGTACCACATTTTCTTTATCCATTCTTTGGTTGAGGGGCTTCTAGGTTGTTTCCAGGTTCTGGCTATTACAAATAAGGCTGCTATGAACATAGTTGAGCAAGTGTTCTTGTAGCATGATTTAGCACCCTTTGGGCATGCCCAAAGATTGGTATAGCTGGGTCTTGAGGTTGACTGATTCCCAATTTTCTGAGAAACCACCATATCAATTTCCAAAGTGATTGTACAAGTTTGCAATCCTACCAGCAGTAGAGGAGTGTTCCCCTTACTCCACATCCTCTCTAACATAAGCTGTCATTAGTGTTTTTGATTTTAGCCATTCTGAAAGGTGTAAGATGGTATCTCAGAGTCTAAAACATTTTTCTTAAGGGAAAGTCAAATCCCCAAAAGGAATACATGAATGCCTGAGTTTCTTTTCTCTTGTCAAGTATCTTTGAAAAAACTATCATAATTTGAGGTGCTATTTTGACACTGAGCAAAAGAAGAGATTATATGTACTTCTTAAATCTCTTTCATTAATTTAATTTTTTTAAACAATCACAGACACTGGATAATTTATCTTGATTTCAGTAACTGTTTTCAACCAATTTACATTTAGAAAATTACCTGCCTTCAACTTGTACATTATTTGAATTTTATAACCCACATGCTACAATTTCTACTTGGAGTGTTAAAGGATTTCTCTCCTGTCTCCATGGTCTCATTATTTATGGCATGAAAGGGCTTCATTTGTCATTTGGTAATGAAACTGATGCTAGTGACAATCTCATCAGAAAGTCTCACTGTAACAATCCTAGAGGCTTGCATGCTTCTTTTTCTGTGGAATGCTAGGAGTTCCTTTACACCAAGGCCTTTTCCACTTGGGACTCCTTTCACCCCCAAATTCTTTTGTGACATCAAGTACATAAAATAGGTATACAAAGTAAACATTGAGTAATAATAACAACTCACAAATAAATTTATTTTTTAAAAATTCTCGGATCTAAATGTAATCTTACTATTCATTAAAGACTAAAGCAAATGTGTGCTACTTGAAATCGATGTTCTTGTTTATTTCCACAGAAAGTATTAAATCTTGGCTGAATATTTGGAACTACAGGAGGCAGAGCATCTTCAATGTTTCAGTGTTTTTCAGAGTTGATCAATATTTTGTTTTTACAGTCATCAATGCTGAAAATACCATGCTTTACATACATGTAGTGCAAAACTGCAGAAGTTTGCCATTTCAGAACTTACTGGGAATTCTGTGCTAATCTCAAGCTAATAATATTCATTGAACAAATTTTCAAACAGTGACTTTCAAGATTAAACATTCTATGACAATATAATCTAAAAATACACTAACTTGATGATAACACACTGAGGAATGTCAATAGGAAAACACAAAAGTCTTTGTTTTCCATAATTAAATGACTGTATTCATCTAAGAGCAAATCATGTATGTACAGTTAAAACACTGCAATCCATAACATACAATAGCCTCAAGTCTGAGCTGATATGCTTCAGGCAGTGTTTGTTGGCATTGTATGGCACGGGGGTACACACTGGGCAGAGTACACATATTATATGTTTAGAACCAAAGCTGCTGTGAAGTTATCCAATGCAACACAGGCAAGTGATTCATTATACACTTAATTCTGAATTACTATGTGACAGCTCAGTTATGACCTATATGGTATCATGACCTACAATGTAAAACCATGCTTTAAGATATCAGTTTTGCCCTCCCACTTCTTCAGACCTTTAAAAGATTTTTCCCCCATGGGAGTCTACTAGGGATTTCTTTAGCTATTATACACTGTGTAACTATCTTTCTTTATGCATTTCTGTCTTTGTCATACAAAACTAAAGTTAGGAGATGGATGTATGAAATAAGAGACAATAGGCAAAGAGCTAAAGACTATCCTGATTCTCTTCAATGCAAGTACAACCCTGAAGTACAGGAGGTCTGTGTTTGTGTTGGTAAAACTTGTGCAGTCACAGGAGAACAATATCCTTGGTCCAGGCCCACCTCCATGGAACCCTTCCTCCTCTATATAGGAGCTATTCTGTGTTGTGCTCATCACCCACAGCAATATAGTAATTCTGAAAATGATAGTTGGTGTTTCTTGTGCTTTGGGAATACCCTTGTTCCTGGAATCAGGGTACATGCTAGCACTGGTGGCCTTCTCTTCTACGGCCTACTATCAAGAAGTCAGGTATGGAGGCTATCAGTCTTGGGAAGGTCAGCCCAGCAGCTTTGCCATACAAAATCTTCCCAATGGACTAGAAAATGAGACTTCGAGATTATGTTGATCAAAAACGGAAAGTCAAACACCAATAGCGAGTAGAATAAAATTGTTACCAAAGCTAGTTCTTCAATCAGTAAGGTTCCAGTTCCAAACATATGTGATGCCCTTTTATATCACATGGATTGGTTCCTTTACCAACAATTTTATTTTCCTTTCTAGCTATCTAGGGTCTGATTCTATTATGCGTGAGTCTATTCCATCTTATCATGGGATTCTCTAAAAGCAGAGCCTGAGAAACAGATTCATGTGCCAATGATTTACTGGGAAGGTCAAGTAGGAGCACATAAGTGAGTAAGGGAAGGGAAAGCAGCCAATGAAGGGTGTGCTATTACAAAACAAGACAAGATTAACTGTGGAGAAAGCCTGGGAAATGGTCTGGGAGACATTCTTCAGAGAAGACTTATGGTGTACCAAGGAAGCATCTGAGAAGTTTAGACATGAATTTCCTCCAGCTCTTGTATCAGGGTTGTTCCCAGGGGCATGAACAGTCTAGCGTATTTGTCTGACACAACCCTGGGCACAGCACCCTTTGATGTCCATTTAAAATGGAATGGGATGTGTGCTAATCTTCTTTGTAAACCTTTTCCATGTTAATTGGATAACATGTTTCTTTGAATAGAAACTTGAAAGGCATGAACCACCATACAGCCTAGAGTGCGTCTTCAAAACAGTATTAATTGTTGAGGCCTCCAATCAACATGAACTTTTTTCTTTACAGATAAGATAAACATAACTTTTCTAGGTATTTGGTCACACGTTTCCATCATGAAGGATGTTTTTCAAGCATTGGTTTGATTAGATCAGCAGTGGTAGCTAACAGAATTTCTTGGTATGAATGAAAGAAATGAGATGACTTTGTACAACAGTCAACCAGGTTAGCTAATTTCTCTCTCTCTCTCTCTCTCTCTCTCTCTCTCTCTCTCAATTTCATGGCTTTTAAGGCAAGCAAGAAAGAAAGAGAAAGAGAGGAAAGAAAGAAAGGGAGGGAGGGAGGAAGGAAGGAAGAAAGAAAGAGAAAGAAAGAAAGAAAGAAAGAAAGAAAGAAAGAAAGAAAGAAAGAAAGAAAGAAAGAAATGAAGGAAAGGAAGGAAGGAAGAAAGAAAGGAAAAGAAAGGAAGGAAGGAAGAAAGAAAAAGAAAGAAAGAAAGAAAGAAAGAAAGAAAGGAAGGAAGGAAGGAAGAAAAAGAAAGAAAGGCTAAAGTGTTCAGTGGAAAAGCACTAGATTTGATACCCAAATATAGCAAAAATAAAAATTAACAAATATATAACTATGTTCAAAAACAAAAGGAAATCATTTCTAAAGAATGAGAGGAAGGGCTGAAGAGATGCCTACTTAGTAAATACCCACTGCTCTTGCATAGAACTCACTTTCAATTCCCAACATCCATTTCAGGTGGTTCACAGCTGCCTGTAACTTCAGCTCCTGTGAAGCAGATGACTTCTTCTGGCATATGTGAACACCTGCACTCATGTGCTCATATACACACAGACACACACATATACACATAACTTCTTAAATAATTTTTTGAGAATATAATGTATTATATCACTTCCTGTTTCCTTTCTTCTGTCCAAATCCTTCCATGTGTTCCCCCCTTGTTTTCTTTCAAATTCATGGCCCCTTTCTCTTTGTTTATATAATAAACACAACTAGGCAGAAGATCAATAAGGAGATTGAAAGTTTTAAAAAGATGATAAAGCAACTTTATCTAAGAAATGTGTGTGAACATGTAACACTGTGGTGGTATTGTGTTCCCCAAAATATTGTGCACCCTAATAAACTTATCTGGGGTCAGAGACAGAACAGCCACTAGATACAAAGGCTAGAAAATGGAGTCACTCATATCTTTAATCCTAGCATTCCAGAGGTAGAAATCCCTCTGGATCTCTGCAAAGTTCAAGGCCACATTGGAAACAGCCAGGCATGGTGATACACGCCTTTAATCCCAAGAAGTGAGTCTTTAATCCCAGGGAGTGATGGCAAAAACAAAAAGATATATAAGGCGTGAAGACCAGAAACTAGAAGCTTTTGGCTAGCTAAGCTTTTAGGCTTTGAGCAGCACAGTTCAGCTGAGATTCATTGGGATGAGAACACAGAGGCTTCCAGTCTGAGGAAACAGGATCAGCTGAGGAACTGGTGAGGTGAGGCAGCTGTGGCTTGTTCTGCTTCTCTGATCTTCTAGCATTCACCCCAATAACTGGCCTCAGGTTTGATTTTATTGATAAGAACTTTTAAGATTCATGCTACATAACACTCCACCCAAGGATAGTAGAATTCATATTCCTCTCCAATGTGCATTTTCTGCTGCAGATTTTAATGTATGTAGGTCATAAAATTAGCTCAACAAATTTGAAAAGTGAAATTATGCAATGCATTCTCAGATCAAAATAAAATCAAATTAAAAATAAACAACAAAGGAAAATTTGGAAATCCACAAATAAGTAAAACAGCCGGGCATTGGTGGCGCACGCCTTTAATCCCAGCACTCGGGAAGCAGAGGCAGGCGGATCTCTGTGAGTTTGAGGCCAGCCTGGGCTACCAAGTGAGTTCCAGGAAAGGTGCAAAGCTACACAGAGAAACCCTGTCTCGAAAAACCAAAAAAAAAAAAAAAATTAGTAAAACAAAGTTAACCTCCCAAGTAAATGAATCAAAGAAAAATAACGCAAGTTGAACTAGAAGAAAACATGATCCTACTAAATGTTATAAATGAAAACGAAAACAACATAATTTCCTGTAAGTTTTCTATGAAATAGGAGAAAGGTTGAGGAAAAAATAATTTCCATAAAAAATAGAAAATAGTAGATGAAAGCAATGAAATCAAAGTTTGGCTCCTTGAAAAGATACAAAATTGGCACACCTGTAGCTAGGGTAGCTGAGAGAAGCAGAAAGATGCTCTTCATTATTATTATGCCATCTAGCAGTTATCAAGGAGAGGACATCATTCGCTAATCTTCCAAAAATAGAACAATAGTAAGAGAACACTCTGAAGAACAAATTAGATAACTTAAACAAAATAGGAAAACTCCTAAAAGATACATGTTTCTAAAACTGACTGGTTAAGAAAATTTAAAATCCTGCCGGGCAGTGGTGGCACACGCCTTTAATCCCAGCACTCAGGAGGCAGAGCCAGGCGGATCTCTGAGTTTGAGGCCGGCCTGGGCTACCAAGTGAGTTCCAGGAAAGACGCAAAACTACACAGAGAAACCCTGTCTCAAAAAAACCAAAAAAAAAAAAGAAAAGAAAATTTAAAATCCAAATGTATTTATTACAAGTAAAGAAATTTGATTAGTTATTTAGAAACTTTTCATAATGAAAGGCTCAAAGATATACAATGCCTCTGGTAAATTCTAAGAAGTAATATCAATTCTTTATGAGCTCTTCCAAAAAGTTTAATTAGAGAAAACACTGTAACGTTTTCTATGAGGCCCAAATTACCCTGATGTTCAAACCTGTCATTACAAGAAAGAAAATCAATCACCAATATATTTATAATACTGGTGCAGAAATTCATTAAAAGTACCAGCAAATCAGCAATATTTAAGAACTGTAATAATACATACCAAGTGGAGATTACACTGGAAACTCAAGGTCGGCTCAATGTAAAAAAACAAAATCAGCCAATGCAAATACACTTGATAGATCTATAGAGTCATGTGCTGATGTTTCCCAGCACTGTGTCAGAAGCAGGTAAAATCACCACCAGGCTTAAGATTTGCTCTTGGAGTGGAGAAAGGATACTAAATCTAGACTGTGGAGGTGACTGCACAATTCTGTGACTATACTACACTACTGAGTAGTGCTTTCATAAGCAATTCTTTTGATATGCAAATTTCATCTTTTATAAAGATGTCAAAAGATAACAAAACATAAACCATTGATTTGGTCATAGGTAATATTTACTGAAAAAATAATGAACAGTTAAGGCATTTAAATGGAATTCTGTACATTTTTATCACCACCCCTGACATCCAAAAGACTAAAGTGAGGTTCCAAAATCTTAAATTTATTAGCTACTGCTCAGGTCTTTGGAGTTTTAATTTAAATAAATTCATCAAATACACACTGTATATACACAAATATTCTACATGTAGTCTAATATATGCATATATATATTAGATAGATAGAGATAGAGGAACACATAAAACACTGTTGAAAACCTAGATTTAAAGCTCATATATAAGAATACTCTTAATGTTTATAATTTATGGGCAGTGGTGGTTTACACCCTTAATCCCAGCACTTGGGAGGCAGAGGCAGGTAGATCTCTGAGTTCAAGCCAGCTCAGTTTACAGAGTGAGTTCCAGGACAGTCAGGGCTACACAGAGAAACCCTGTTTCAAACAAAACAAAACAAAAAAAGACCCAAAAATGCCTAAAATGATGATAATTTATTTTACTAAAAACTTTAAGTCACATGACACAACATCATGAGCTTTCTGCTTCATTAAATATTGTCATTTATAAATTATCTAAAATTAACATCAATCATCTATTTAAAATATATTCTACATACCATTTTTATTTTTTAAAATTATCTCCATTAATACCAAGGTCATGGCATTAGATGTTTTATTATCTGGATATAGTAAGAAAATGTGAACTGGAGAGCCTTTCGAAAGTCCTGGGAAATTATTATTTCATTACAATTTCTGTACCTGGAATCATGTATATATGGGTAATAAATTATGCCCATTAATAGGAAAGCTATGGTCATAGTGGTAGTTTAGTAATTATGAGTAATAATGAGTAATTGGGGCTTATTTCTTCTGACCCTAACTCCAATGCTCTTTCAAATATCCTCAAAACCAGAATCCACCCTTGTGTAAGAATTGACCTTCAAGGGAGTCAGGTGGAATAATACATCTGAAATTGTTTTGTAGTTTCCTTGGCCCGGGGAAGGAGAGTACAGCATGGTGTTACTGTAGAGAAGTGGGTGAGGGAATGACCAGTGAGATCCCACCACACATTCCATAAGCAGCTTGGGTGAGAGATCAGAGCTGGGTTTTATCTGGGATCTGCTACAAAGTCCCTGTGAACTATGAATCATTCCAACTGTCCAGTACATCATTCAGCAGCAAATCATAAATTTAATTAATTTTCCACTTTCTCCCATGTTTTTAAAATGCTACTTAAACTCTTTCAGCCTCTGCTTTTCCTTCATGTTGTGAACTCCCTAGACAGTCTTAGACCTGTAGCTCTAAGCCCCTTCGTGTTCTTTCTACTGCCAGATTGACGTTTTTATTGTCTTGTTTCATCTCCAACCAGTCTTTATTTTTCAAATGGCATTTCCTTACATGCTTGAGCATTCTCTTTTCTTGTGGGTAGGAAGCACTGGTAAATTTTGTAAACTTTCCTCTCTGCCTTTATCTTCAGTTCCATCAGTGACCACTTGAACTTTGATATTTTTCATGGGCTTCTTCAAAGGATGTTGACACTTCAGTGGGTCTAAGAATAATTCCTGGGCCGTGTACTGGATGAGATATTTTTGCAGTGCTGGGATGCTGATAGATCAGTAACAGTTTTTAGAGGCATGAGATCTTAACCTAACCAAAAATGTCACACTGGATGACTCCCTTGGCAAGGTAGCTATCCTCTAGGGTAGTGAGAAGTATGTTACTGACCTCACTGCATTTCT
This sequence comes from Peromyscus melanophrys, assembly GCA_902168415.1. Classification (NCBI taxonomy): domain Eukaryota; kingdom Metazoa; phylum Chordata; class Mammalia; order Rodentia; family Cricetidae; genus Peromyscus; species Peromyscus melanophrys. Next base: position 79,836 of record CABHPR010148794.1, on the reverse strand, counting down.
ACTGAGTTGCAGTTGGAAGAATTGGACTGAAATCAGCATGGCAAATTCTTTTTGCCAGTAGAAATCTACCTGACCTCTCAGTTGAAAAGTTTCTAGCATCCTGACTTTAATTAGTTATTTGCTCTGTTTGATTTAAACCTCAGAGAAGTTGATTTCTCTATCATACCTCTCCCCATCTTGTCTATGTATGTGCATGCTGTATTCATGTGTATATATATGTGTGTGTTGCTGGCACATGTGTAGAAAAGAACATCTGGTGTCCCGCTTTATCACTCTGCCTTATACCAAAACATAGGGTTTCTCACTCAACCTGGAGCTTGTCTTTTTGCTAGGCTGGCTGACTAGCAAGCTCCCAGGATTTACTTGTCTCCTGCCCCAAGTGCTGACAATACTGGCATGTACAACCATGTTTGGCTGTGATTGGGTTCTGGGAATTCTAACTAAGGTTCTAATGCTTGCACAGGAAATGTTCTTACCCATTGAGACACGTTTTCAGCCCCTAAGATGAATGGTTTTTTTTGTTGTTGTTGTTCAACAATGATGTAATATGTATATTACCTAAATAAATTAATGTGATGCAAAATACAACCAAAACATTTGTGCACATAGGCAAGTGCCAGTAGACAAGGGAGAGTCCTACTTGTTAGCATTTAGGCATCTGTATTGGCTTGCCCTTAGGCTCCTGACAGGATACATCCTCAGCTGCAGCCACTAAGAGCACACCCTGTGTGCATTTGCTATATTTCCTTATAAAAGGCGGGCCTTGCCCACCTCTGGTCTCTTTCTCTTCCTTCGCTCTAGTCCCCAGGGACCGTTCTCTGCCCTGTTCTCTGCCCTGTTCTCTGTCCCTTCTCTGCCCCCTTCTCTGACCCGTTCTCTGTCCCTTCTCTGCCCCCTTCTCTGGCCCCTTCTCTGCCCCATTCTCTGCCCCCTTCTCTGACCCATTCTCTGCCCCCTTCTCTACCCTTCCCCTCAATAAACCTCCCACATGAGCCTGTTGTATGATGTGACTCCTTTACGCCACTTTTGAAATACAACACTACTACTAAGTACTTAACTCAAAACCCTAAAAACATTTTTAATAGTCTCAACATTTATACCAAAACTGTTTTTCCTTGATTCTTGGGTGTGACTAGCAAGCTCAGTATCACAGGGGGCTTGACTTATATGTAGAAACTTTTTCTGAAATTAAGGCTAGTGTACATTCCTGAGGTAGAGGAGTGGGGAGTTAGCTACAAGTAAAAACTCATAGGCTCTTCTTTCCCAGTTGGAAGGAACTTAACACAGCCACAATTCTGAAACTGGAACATGGCGTGCTCTGGTTTGTAGGTGTCATTCTATTCATGCTTAGAGGGGTTTATCTAACTATGTGGGTTCTTCAGTGCCCTCCCCCTCCTCCCTCCAGGCTAATTCCCCATTTGATTCACTGATGTCAATCAAATTAGCACTCCTCTTCTAGGAGCGCTGATATCTGGAACACCAAGATTCACTTCTAATTCGGAGCTACAACGTCTCTCTCCACCTACTCCACGCCTCACATCCAGAACTCCAAACAGTAGTCAAGGGGTTGTCTGAGGTGGCATGTCAGGAGTTCAAAAGGAGGCTTTCAGTGAAGTCTGTCCGATGCCCTCAATGGTCTGCGTGATAGTTAGAGGAGATGGCCAGAAATGTTCTGTTTCAACAAGGCCACCATGTCACTTATAAAATCTGACTTGGGTTATGCACTACTGTTTCATAATGACATTAATATGACAATATGATGGACAGTTTAAGACCAGGAGGCAACTTGACTCTGTAAGAGTCAAATGAGTTTATGACTCGAGGTGGAACTCTCTCTCTCCACCTTTTGAAAGCTGTCTTGAGGCTGTTAAGAACCACATAGCGTCTGTGTCTCCACTGCCAGCTCATTCAGGGCAAGCCCAGGAATGGTGTGAACTGTCTCACCAAGGCGCATTCCTCTGAGAAGCTGCTCAGTGCGGCTTCCCTCAGCATCTGCAGACCTTTAGCAAAGTTGAAAATAAGAGAAAGCTTGTGTGAGTGCAAGCACTTGCTCCTGCCCGCTGGCCGTGTTTACCTCCTCTGTGCTGCAGGGGAATCACTTCTTTCATTCCACTCCTTAATCCTGGTTTTCTTAGAAAGAAGTATTTTCTAAAGCTAATCAATTGAATGTCATAAATCTGGTCAGTGGTACGACATCATCACAGATCTGAAACTCTAAACCCTGGAGAGACACTCTTCTCTAGAGCTGAGTCTTCCTCATCAGAAAGACAGTGTAGGGTCAGCAGCATATTTAACTGACAGCATCTGTCTCCTTCAGGCAGGTTTCCCTCTCTACCCATGCAGGGATAGGGGGAGAACAATGTGAAAAGACTCACAGGCATATCAATATCTTCATGCAACATATAAACCCTGGTGAAGAAGGGTAAAGTGGCTAAAACAGGGAATCCATGAGACTTCATATTGCTGAGGCTATCCTAAATGACAGCAATACGTAGGTGGTGGCTGGGCTGGTAAGAAACTCACGCAGAGTGGGAGGGAGAAAGGTTCAACACACATTAAAATGGTGAGTTTTGTGTCTCATCTTCCTCACCAAAGTATAGTGCCCTGAAAATGCAAGAACCACATCTTCCTGATTCACTCATATATCTCAGGTACCTGGAAATATGCCTGGTATACTAGAGGCTCAAAACATTGTGGGATGAATGAATTAATGAATAATTAAAGGATAAAACTGGTAAAGGTAGTGTTATAAACTATGTCCAGGACCAGAGTCCATGACACCTTGGTTAGCTCCTTTAAGTGCTCTGCCCCAAATTTGCATAAATATAGTATGTAGAACACATGTGAAGTCAGACTTGTCAGGTATAGGTCAGGATGACCAAGTAAAGTAACTGACTTCACTATATTGCATATCCACATTCATTTCTCCTAAATTCTAGCTCAGCCAAAATGTAAGTATCCAGCCAGCCACTGAGGAGCACTTCTGAGTTTACGACCCTGGTTACCTAACTGGTTTAGCACTGTGATCTCAGGTTCTCTGCTTGTAAAGTAGAGCAGATCACTTCACTATGTTGTTGTAAGCATTAAATTAACCAGTTAAGTTAGTGACAATGTCCAGTATGCCATTGTTCTACTTAGTTATTTTCTATTATCACTCTCATTTAATGAGAATAATTCTCAGTTCTCAGATTCTGCCTTTATTCTTGGAAATTTCTATCTTTTTTGTGCTATAAATCTTGACATTCTGGTAATGCATGCTGGCCATTTCTCATCATAATATTACAAAAACATAAGTTGCATAAGCTAACAATAAAACAAATTATACATCAAACATTTTTTGACTGATATGGTAATAGCTATTCTCCATAACCTTTTTATAGCAAGAGATACCAACTAAATTCACAGTTATCATAATTTTGAAGCAATGACAAGCATAAATGATACTTTTTCAAGTTACTGGCAACACAATGGAAATATTTGTGATCTCCATTAATGGCACAGTCTCAGCCACTTCAAACACTGTGGTGGTTGATGTCAATAATTAAAGGGAAATCTAAATTTTAGTTAGAATTTGGGGAAAATGAAAGTTTTTCCCCTATTGAGGTTCACAAACAATGGCATGTACAGTCCCTAAACCCAAGTTGAGAACTTATGCTACAGAGCTGTGCTCAGCCACTTTAACAGCTATCCAGAGTAATTTTCCAAACTATGTATCACATGTATATGTGTAATTCAGAAGTAGATATGAAATATATGTGATTTGACCCCTAGGCAGAAATACACACACACACACACACACACACACACACACACACACACACACACACAATTGCATACAAAAATTATCATTAACATAATGTCTAAAGTTGCAAAAGACCCAAACAGCTCAAATACCTAGCAGTAGCAGTTGAAAATAATTTCATTATTAATCAACAAGTTGATTTTTGTTAATAAGAAAAAAGTAAAGATTAAAGATCATCTCTGTACTGATATCAAAGACACAAAGTTACAAAGTGTGTATATCATATTCCATCTTGGCTAAAAACACAATTAATTATACAGAGTTACTAGTTAACAGTGGTTATGAGGGTGGCTGATTATGGGAAACTTCTACTTTCTACCCATTTTGGCAAACATTTTATTTCCTTCTAAGGCTGTATCTCCTATTATAAAAATATTAGAATGTTTATTATGGGATAAAAAGTCAAGCCTAGGCTTTCTTAGAACCCAGAAGCCAATATTTTATAGAATGTGTACGAATCAAACATCTCTAGTGTTACTTGAATGTCTGCGGGTGGTCTGAGAGAGATAACCTCTGGGGATTTTCCCATAATTCCTAGATAAGGATGATACCTGTGGTCCCCAAGCAACAGCCGATGGTTTTGTATTACTCAGATATGAGCTACCATTTAATCTCAAAATCTTGTCAACACTTTTGCTCTAAGTCTGCAAATATTTCCTGTTGGTGGGTCTCACCATCTCCACATTCTTCAGAACTGCTGGTCCTTGATGTAAACCAAGGATTCCAACCATGGCCATTTGCACATTTCACGTCCTTTCTTTCCCTGTAACACTCCTTCCCCAGGCTTAACCCATGCCTGTAATTTGGTCTCTACAAGACCAAATGCCCTTTGAGTCATCTCCACCTGTAGTGCTACCATGATGGAAAAGCAGATTTCAGTACAGGGCAACTTTTGTGGGCTTAACAGTGGGAAAGTAAGTAAGAAATGTGTGTGCTTTTATAATAAAGATATCTTTATTTCTATGTGTAGTAACTTGTTGGTTTACAGCTACATAGTTCTGTGCCTACCATGCTTCTCTTCAGCTGAATGCACACTTATACCCCTCCTCTTTACCCTCAGAATGTCTGACTCTGTTGCTCATTCACAACCATGAACATGTATCCTCCCTCCTGTGGTCCCCAAGTAACAGACTGATGGTTTTGCATTACTCAGATATGAACTACCATTTAATTTCACAGGGACCACTTCTGTGACACTGTGCTCTTGACTTCCTGCCTCTCAGAGAACCCTCCACTCATCTCTTAAATGTCACGGTTCCCTAGAATTCTATTTATGCTTGTAAAGCAATGACTCGTAGCATCTCCAAGCTCAACACCCTAAACTCATCATTTTTCTCCCCAAATATTCTTTTTCTCTAACTTCCATTTCTTATCCCAATTCATGCCATCTTGATTTTCTATTTATCTTGGGCCAAACATTAGTCATTCTACTAGAAGACTCCTCACAAAGCATCTTGTATCCAATCTATCTTTTGAATCTACAGATTTCACCCCATGATTCTCTTTTTTCACCCATTGTTTACCCATTGTTATTGTAATCGGGGCCTCATTACCTCTCAGTGGGGCAACTGCTTTCTTTACTATTGCCTCTAATTTGGCTACCTTCTATTTACAGGTACCTAGCTATCTCGCTAAAGGCCAAATTTGATTAGGAGGTATGCTTTGTTAAATGTCTATCATTGATACTAGTAGGTTTCAGTATACAAATAAAATCCTGCTGTGAAAGGCCAGTTTTTAGCAGGTCAGAGAAACTGGCGAGGAGATGTGGGTAGGCAAACTACTGGACAAACAAACAGACTACGGGGACTTTTTCTGAGGAACAAAGCTCGACTCTTCTTTTTATTTTTTTTTTCTGCTGCTTGCTCTACTCTATTCTTTCTCTGTTCTGTTCTCCTACCAGTTGCTTCTCTTTGTCCCAGTTGCTCACCCTGTATATCTTTCCTGACATTATCCTTTGTAGATGAAATTCTAAACGGTCTTATTAAGTAAGAAACACAAAGCCAAATGCAGAGTTAAAAGCCCAAAAGATCAGAGCACTAGCTTAAGCCTTTAGCTTACCAGTCGCTGCCATCCTTCCCCTCAGAGAGAGACCTTCTCCTGTGTGACCATCTTTTTACTGCCTTTCTGTTCTACCTTCTCAATGGCTTTAAACCCAACCACATGATTTCTTCGTCACTGCCTGTCTATACAGACCTCCAGGTCTCTATGGTTTGTACTGAGATTAAAGGTTCGGGTCACTGCTTGGCTGTGTCCTTGAACACACAGAGACTCTGCCTGCCATGTGATCAGATTAAGGGTGTGTGCCACCACCACTGGATTTCTGCTAAATGGCTTGCTTTTAGCTCTGACCCCCAGGCAACTTTATTTATTAACATACAAATAAAATCACATTTCAGCACAAATAAAATATCACCATAATCCTTCTACATCTTTCCTTTTGTATCCCTTTATTTTTTCCCTTACAGCTTATATACCTCAGCAAAATCTTTCAAAAATTTTGAAAAATACAATGGGGTTACATTCTGTTTTTCTTCACATGAATGATTACAATGAATAAAAGTAAAAACCAGCATATTCCCCAATACCCTTACATGATTAAACATTGTACATACTACAGGTGAAAACAAATTATTCCCAAGGACCCACATAAATTCATGTCTAAGCAACTTGTTACAGATAACAGAGTATAAGCAAGCAAGGTATTTTTCTCAGCCAGTTCTTTTACTGGCGGGATGCATATTGCAGTTACAAAAAAAAGGAGCAATCATTTTATTATTTATCTCAAAAGGTAATCTTATAAAAATCTTAAAAGAATAACAAATCTAAATTTCTTATATAAAAAAATCAGTCATTTCTACTTTAAATCCTCAGGGTGCATACCCATTTATCAACAGTTTTTTATTAAATCATATCAGGAAACTGAGGGAAAAAATGGTACAAGGAATAAACATTGCCTTTGATCACCAACCCATCTTTAGTAAGAAAGCTATGTCAGCCAACAATAGCCAGGCTACCTTTGTTCTTGTTCCCTGAACTCAAGGAGTCCTTTGCTCAACTAGTAAAAGTGTGCCTTTCTAAACTTTAAATTGTTCCCCAAGATTTTCTACATCAAAGCCTTTGAAAAACCATCTTAACCTAACTTTACTAACAATCTCCATGTCTAAATTCTTTTTAAGGGTGGTGATTAAATCATTAATCTGCTTCAGCAGCAATGCTTGGAAAAAGTCAATGACTAGTATTGTGAATACCCGTAGCACTTCCCAGTGAGGGGCTAGAAACCCCCTTAGAGCTTTTCATAGAACTCATAGATTATGAGGGATGTGCAATAAGTGGAGCTCTGCTCAATAACAGCCTGAGGTCCATAGGACACGTAGTCCTTGGGGGCTCTGCCCTTCCAGTGTGTTTATGCTGACTACTGAGCCATATTCCATGAGTTCCAGGGCTGCTTGCTGTTCATCTCACATGGACCCTGACAAAATCCTTTATTAATCAACCAAGACCATTCATGATTTTATTTCTGTCTCCCTTTCTAGGTTTATTTTCTTGCCATTTCCACTGCATACTGCTCCATTCACCTTTGTGAAATAATTTACATGTCTATGTAGTCATGCATGAGTCTCTGTACTTGATGCACCTGATTGCCATGCATATCACCACCATCACCATACATGTTCACATGCACACACTTGATATGTCTAGCTGATGTGTACCCATCCTTCAAAACTCAAATACAGTGTCACTTACCCACATAGCATGTTTTCATTGTTATCCCTCCTTACTGGTCCGAGTTCAGTTCTCTTTGTACTAGCACTCTCAATGGTACTATGTCACCAGCCTGGTCAGAAGGAGTTCAGAGAAAGATGCCATATCTTATCAGACTGAAGATCACCAACTACTGGTTGCTCAACAAGTATGTGTGGAATAAATAAATGGACAGACTGTAATGAAATTTACCTTATAACTTCAATATTGCCTACTCTACCACACAGCTCCCAAACTGGTAATCAGCTAATTTCTCACTTTCTTACATGTTTCCTTCATGCTACTAAAAAAATATAATCTGTGTTAGGTTTTCATCACTATGGCAAAATATCAGAGAAAATTGACTGAATAAGGAAAAGTTTTATTCAAAGCTCCAGCACATTGTTTTGGCCCTGCTGCTGTGAGCCTTTGGCAGCATAGTCCATCAGGGTGGGAGGACCTGGCTGGTGAGGGTGCTTACTTCACGGTAATAAAGAAGCATTAGGAGTTGAGGTAGGGAAAAGGCTGCTTTCCCAATATTCCCTTCTAGAACGTATCTCTAATGACAAGGGAGCCTTCACAAATGGGACTTCGGAAGACACTTGAGATGTAAACCACAACAAAATCTGAACTCTCCAATCAAGAGCCCAGGGATCATGATCCATTCTGCAACTGCCTTTCTTGAATTATTTCTGACTGTGGTCCTTAGGTGCCTTGTGCTATAGCCTTATCCAGGCAGGCCTCCTCTCCTCAAGTCTTATACTTCCCAACTTTGGCTTACTGAACTAATGAATCAGTCTTATCTGGGAAACTTGGTTCTCTCCAGAAAGAAGTCAATTCTCTTTCCTATTTATTCTTAACCCAATGATGACTCTATTTGGTGCTAATTGTATTTTTATTCCATTGTATTTATTTGCCTTCCTCCTCCATTGGTCTTTAGAGGCTATCCTTCTCTAGTTTCAGCCCATGATAGTCATTTTAATATAGTCATTATAATATTGAATTAAATTACTCAGTTGCAAAAGTCTACCTTATTTAGAAAAAATACTGTAAAATTTGAAGCTTTCTAAAACAAATCTCGGCCCAAATTCCATATAATGTTCTAGTGGCTTCTAGGCGATGGAATATCAAGAAAAAAATAATCCAGGAAACTATTACAAACCACATATAAGATAAAGAGTCTATGTATAAACTATGGAATGCTCTCCAACAATTGAATATTCCCCTGAAAATCTGATTAAAAGTTTAATAAAGGTATTATATAGACACTGAAGAAGATATGCAAAACTGACTCCAAGGAAACACTCAACATCACTGTTATCATGGAAATGAAAATTGCAAATGAAAATCATGATGAAAAATATAAATCACCTCGTAATAGTTAGAATAGCTGTTAATCTAGACTAGAAGATGTGGAGATGTGTACTGCTTGCCGCACTGTCAAAAACTGGAAGACAGATATTGATGGGAGGAAGGCGATCTATTCAAGGCTGGCCCTGAGGAGAATAGTGGAACCTTTTCTGTCTCAAATCTCCATCTTCAGGAAGGTCCAGGGGTACAAAGGGCCTATATGAGATACATGTGTAACATGAGACAATGCGTGGGAAATCCCTGTGCTTGGGAGTCATCATTCACAAAAACATTTCCTTCCTCTTCTCTGGCAAAAACCACACAATAGATTTTGCTTTCCTGCAATTAGTCAGCCAGAACCTGAGGAAAGACCTTCCTTCAGCAAGAAGGGATCAATAATGGGAAGAAAGGGCAATTTCAAATGAACCACTGCTGTAGCTCTGGTATAAGATCTAGTGGCTTTTTCATTTTTGGGCTTTGCACGTCATAGTGGGAGTGCAGAATAGAGAAAATCTCCTATTTCAGGAGCAGGAAGTATAAAAGAGAAACAGGAAGAGGTCAGTACCCCAAAATTTCCTTCAAGGGCACAGCACCTATGACTGAAGGACCTCCCAAAGCCTTCCTCAACATCAGGGTTCTACCACCTCCCACTATAGCACCACCCTGGGGACCAAGCTATTCAATATCACAAAGATTTATCTACCAGTGCTTCAGGATGGTCCAGAAGGCCATGGCAGGCTAGTGGGATAGGAAATGTCAAATCTCTTCGTGAACCCAGAGCCAATGGCATAATACAGTACTCAAAGGAGAAAAGAAAGCATTGGATATCCCTGGTTATCTTAAAGCAGCCTTGAGAATGGACCTGTGAAAGGGTACTTTTCTCAGCCTGCCCTGCATTCTTCCATTCACATGGGGAAATTCCAAGGCTCTCTTAGGCCACTGGCCAGATGACCACAGTGAATGCAATAGGACTGGGTGGTCCCCTCTGCTGGTGTCAGAAACCTAAGTATCTCTCCAAGAATTACTCAGCTTGCAAATCCCCTTAGTAAATAAAGGGCTTTGGCCTCCGACAATAATGATGCAGATAAATGGAGGTGAAGGTGACAGATGTGGGTAGGGATGAAGTTAACTGATAAAGGGAGGAAAGAGAAACTAGGATGCAGGGAAATCCCCTCCCTGGTCCTGGGTAAGGCTTTTTTTTTTCTTTTTTTCTTTCTTTTTTTTTTTTTTTTTTTTTTTTTTTTGGTTGTTGCTACAGTATCAGCTTGCCTTAGAGTGTAGTGAGCCTGTCTGTGAGCTTGGATCTCTGTTAGACCTTGGGAAGTTACTAACAAAATTTCACAAACTCCTGGGGTGGCCCATTATTACACAGGAAAACAACAGGAAATTCGGTTACCGAAGTTCAGTTATAACCAAGTGATTCAGAATTCCTTCTTTGAATAATCACAGGTACAGGGAAGAGAACCGATGGCCAAAAGACTTAAGAAGGCTGTTCTAGAGAATCTTCAGACTAAACTTGCTTTGGAAAAATGAATTATTTCCACAGGAAAATGATGGGACTCAACCCACCAGGAGCTTGGAGAAACTAAAACTTATCATTCATATGAAATGTTAGGAAGCCTAAATCTTTGAAGAATTGTTTCAGGGGTCATTTTGCTTTAAACTTTAACTCAATTCTACTTTCCTTCTCCATTCTTTAAAAGCCTTAATAATGAATCTGCATTTATGCTATGTGACCTCCTGGTCCACCCCTGTCCACCCTCAGACAATGGATTTTTAACCAATAAAGCAAGAAAAAAATCTTAAGAATTAACTAAACCCTTCTTATTTCTCTTCCTGAGAAAAGCAATCCCCAAATCATCAGATAGGGTTGAGTAAGACAGGAATCTACATGTGGAGGTCTCAGGGGACTATCTTAATGCCAGATGGTGGACCCAATGAATGATGAGGGTGGAGGCTGTAATACAGCCCACGAAAGGTAAAGAGAATGTGTCTGCAGAAGTTAGCTTGACTTGGGTGCTGAAGCCAGAACCACATTAGTGAGGATTGTGTACTTAGTGAGGTGGCCCAGCAAGGAGAGTGCCCTTGAAAATATGTGGGCTGAGTATCTCCACAGGGAGCCAGGCAGAGGTGAGTCAGGATGTGTCAGAGCCCAGGAAAGACATAGAGGGTAGGGCATGTCAGAGATCAATTGATGGGTGAGGAGAGAGTCTGCACGGAAGGAAGACCCAGTTGTGTAACAGAATCCACATAGGTTGAGGAGGGCAGCCACATGAGTGGGAATTTCTATATAGGGTGGTCTCAATATGGTGCGTCAGGGCAACTTAGACTATACGTGAGAAATGCCCCCCCACAAACACATACACACACACAGAGTGAGAGAGAAATACAAAGATAAAAAGTATGATAAAGATTAAAAATAAACAAAAGAATAGTGGTAATGGTGCATTATGATTTATTGGATAAAACAGAAATCTACAAATTTATGTTGACATTAATAAATGTAATTAAAAATATAAACTTTAGTCAGGAATGGTATTGTTTACATAGTTTCAAAGAATTTTCATATTAACTGTGGGGGGCCTGCCCCCACTTTTTCCTCCAGGGTACTCTTGAGCAGGGAGAAGTAAGAAATATTTAGATAGAAATATAGAGGAGAGAGACAGATAGAAACACAGGATAGCCTTGGGAGGGCCTGGGTCAAAACCTACCAGCCCCTTCTGTCTCTACTAAAGGGCTTTTATAAGAATGCCAAAGGATGGAGCAAAAGACCTCCCCCTAGCATAGCCAAGTGCAGACCATCCCAAACACCTGGTAACCATGCACATGGTCAAGCCATCCCCTAATGCAGCCCTGCTGTGTAAAGCAAGCTCAGATCTCACTAGGAAACCTCTGTGGGCTCCCATAATAAACTAAATATGAATTACAAAGGGGGAAAGAGTAAGGTTATAGTGGACAAGCCTGAATGATACACAGATCCACTTCAGTTCATTAGAAAAGCAAATCCTCAAAAGTAGCAAGGTAAAGAAAGTCAAGGAAGGCTAAAGACAGAGGGGAGCTAACTGACTAAATTCAACATGCATTGCAAACTAGAAATTCTTACTGTAAGGGCGTCTGCTGGGCAGCAAGTTCCTCCTCTGAGATACACACTTCCATCTTGTAGAGAAGCTTGTTAAAACATAGGATGTTCTAAGAAGAGGTGAAGTGTCCTATACTTCAGAGGGGCTCTTTAAGCCCAGAAAGCAAACAACTCAAAGGCTTCAGGAAGTCCCTGAAACTGACCAGATTCACTAACCAACTCTCTTACCAAGCGCATTAAACAGTAAATACTGCTGAGAGATGCTCTCAAATAAGCTAAACTGCCCAGAAGACTGTCAAAGCATCTGGGCTGCCAGGAAATGGCAGAGACCAGCCATACTGCCCGGAAGGGGCTCAGACAATCTGAGGTTCCTGAAAGAGACAGGCTCCAGCCAGGTGAGCTGCCTGCAGTTGTGTGATGCAGTCGAGGTTTCCAATTTTCTGAGCTGCAGTGGTCTTTAGAGATACAGCTCTCTTTGAGTCATTTCTGCTCCCATAGGTAACCCCGCACCCATAATCCTGTAAGCAATCCTAATGAAAGCCATTGGTTCACTATATTGAACTTTGACCCTTGTTCTGGTCTGCCTATCTGGTGTGAAGAGATGTTTATTCACAGATCCACAGTATCATTGTGACAGTTACTGAAACATCAATGGGGATTAAGATAGGTATTAGTGTGAATTTTTATTTTAACAGATGTTTTGTGTGAGGGGTTGGAGACGTGTGTGTGTGTGTGTGTGTGTGTGTGTGTGTGTGTATCCATATATCTATATCTATATCTATCTATCTATCTATCTATCTATCTATCTATCTATCTATCTATCTACACACACACACACGCACATATATACGTGCATATATACACACATACACATGTATATACCCATATATATGTGGATTCTAATCATAATGAAATGAATACCTTGAGGTATGGGGAGTACTCCTAAGTTTTATCCCTATGCAGTGGGTATACTCATAATCACTTTGTATCAACAAAGGGAATATGGAAACCCCTGGGGGCATTTTCTCTTGATTTAACCATATTCAAAGGTGTGGCTTTTCATAGCACAGTTGCATGTTTATAGTAAGATTTGCATTAATGTCTAGAGATGATCAGCTTATTTGGAGAGTACCCAGAATTTAAGTGTTAACGGATTTATGCAAAATAATAAATCCTTTAAAAATAAACACAATTGTGGAATGCTGACCATTTTCAGTGACATTTTCTAAGTATATTAGTGGAAAAACATTATGTTACCATTTACAACAAAAGCATACCTTAATTATAGGGTTTGTGTGTGTGTGTGTGTGTGTGTGTGTGTGTGTGTGTGTGTGTGTGAGTGTTTTCTTTTCGTTTGTTTGTTTTGAGACAAAGTCTCTCTACCTAGCTCTGGCTTTCTTAGAACTCATATGTAGACCACATTGGCTTCCAACTCATAGAGATCCACCTATCTCTGTCTCTAGAGTGCTGGAATTAAAGGTGTGTACCACCATGCTCTCCCTGCGCATTTTCTTGATTGATAATTGGTGTGGGAAGGACCAGCCCACTATGGGTGGGGTCATACCTAGGCTGTGCACTGAGCTATATAACAAAAGTAGATGACCATGAGCCTGGAGTGAGCCACTATTCAGCATTCCTGTATGATCTGTGCCTTGGGTTCCTGCACTGACCTTATCCTGGCCTCCCTCCATGATGGAGTGTGGTGTGAAAAGCAAGCCCAGACCAAAACAAAACAAAACAAAAACTTTCTTCCTCCAAGTTGCCTTTGGTCAGTGTTTTATCACAGCAACAGAAACCAATCTGGGATACAGCCATTTCAAATTAGGAAAACCCTATAAAGGCTATATATTTATCTAAAATTTCTTTTACCTTAGGTCAATTTCTTCAGAACATTACAATTTTTTAAATATAATTTTCAATCAATCAATCAATCAATAAATCAATATCTAATAGTTTTTACTATAACAGTAACATTCATTAACTTGGGTATTTCATAATTAATATTAGAAGTGCACACATTAGTTTGGCACCAGGATTCAGTTCTCAGACCTCTACTGATTTCCTACACCGGATTTTTCACAATGTGGCTTGCAAATATTAGTGTGTTCTGATATCAGTTTAGAAGGTTGTAACCAGTATCTTAAAAATGAAATAAAATTGAAAATGTCAGAGCATAACATTTGTACACTCAGATTGGGCCTTTGAAAATTTTTAATCAGGAGGTGTGTGTGTGTGTGTGTGTGTGTGTGTGTGTGTGTGTGTGTGTGTGTGTGT
>CABHPR010148794.1:29898-65580 GCA_902168415.1 Peromyscus melanophrys | reverse complement strand
TGTGTGTGTGTGTGTGTGTGTGTGTGTGTGTGTGTGTGTGTGTGTGTTGTAAGGTAACATGAATTTCTTACTGTTGTCCAAAAAGTTTAAAAACATTGCTTTAAGGACTCCATTCCATGTCATGCTTTTGAATGGCACTGCTATGCTAATGATTTGTAAATCAAACTTACATCTTCCCAGGAACTTAATATTGCCAAACTCCAGATCTAGCTCTATCCAGCTGCTGAGCTGATACACAAATTTGGATGCTCATCACGTTCCTCAAACTAATCTGAGCACATCTGAAGCCCAGGTTCTCCCCCTCACATGCCCCACCTGCTCCTCTTGCCCTCTTCTCTGGGACAGCAATTATGTGTTCTTATTCTGCAATCACCTGTAACGTCTTTGTTCCTCTCCTACTGCATATTCATTGAACCACCAGCTCCATCTGCTCAAACTGTTGCAGGCATCAAGAATCAGACAGTTTACAGAACCCAAACTACTGCTCTCATCCTGTTGTGACTTGATAGCTCATCCAGATTGCTATGATGGCCTCCTTCTTCCTGTGCATTAAATAAGGTGGCCCTGTGCAAATATCAGACAGAGCATCTCTTGCCTCTATTTAAAACCCTTTAATGATTCCCTAATATCATGAAAGTAAACCCACAAGTCCCATCCAATATGCTTTGAGTGTTCTTATTCCAAGTACTCCCATGATTATTCCATCATTGTATTCAGTCCTCTGTGAAAAGGCCACCTTACAATAAGCTCTCTCAGTCACAGCATGCATGGTCTCTCGTGACTAGCCAGTGCTCTCCTTGCCACCCTTTTCCCTTGGAGATTACACAGCAGGAGAACTAACTGCTTTACAGATCTTTAACTGCCCAGGGAAACCACAATATCAAAAAGTCATTTTTTGGATATGCTGCTCATCCTGAAACACTCCTTTACTCCCCTGAATAAAATTAGTTGTCTCTTCAGGAGCTGCCTCTTCAGGGAAATTCTCTGAGAATGTACTCCTACATGCAGGTGCTGTGATTCCCATTAGGAATTAAAAAATAAAAAAATGCCTGAGCCATCAAGGAGCTACAGCCTATGTCTGGTGTGTGTAGTAGATAGAGTGGATACATAGATGGAGAACTAGCCATTTCTGGAGGGGTGCACTAGCAAAGAGGAAGTGTTGGGAATAGCTTCAGTTTATACAGTAAATATTTGATTGAGTTCATATTGTGTGGCAGGCACTGAGGTGGTATTGGAAGGTCAGAGATGAAATGTGTTAGATAGTGTTACTACTCTCATGGGATTTATGATCTGATGGGAGAATCAGATAAGCAAGTTTCCACCTCCCTTCACTAGCCCACTCCTCCAGAAATGGCTAGTCCCCATCTGCATATCCACTCTATCTACCTCACACATCAGACATAGGCTGCAGCTCCTTGATGGCTCAGACATTTTTTTTTTTGAAACCCTAATGGGAATCACAGTACCTGCATGTAGGAGCACATTCTCAGAGGACTTTTCCCAATGAAAAGTGACAACATGGAGAGATGGAAACCTGCTTATCTGATTCTCCCATCAGATCATAAATACTGTGAGAGTAGTAATACTATCTAACACATTTCATTCCTGACTTCCCAATACCACCTCAGTGCCTGCCACACAATATGAGCTCAGTCAAATATTTACTGAATAAATGAAAAGGGATAAAGCTAACAAGACCAAAATAGAGTGGTTTCCTCGAGAACAAAGTCGGAAATAGGACTAGGAGAGTGTTATTTATAACGATATCTTACTCACACTCAGAAGCTGTGAAATTGTCACGTTTCTGTAAGAGGAGATAGAAATGAAGAGTTGAAATGGTTAAAGAAATTTTCTTTAGTCAGTGCATCAATCCTCCCTGTCTCTGTGAAGAAGGAGTAGAGAGGGAAGACAGAGCCAGGGAACATGGGCAACAGAGTTTGTATTCTGTAGAGAAAGCAGTGCTCAACAAAACTGGTTGAACGGTGCTTAACCAAAAGCACATGGACAAACTGTGTCAGCAGGGCTGACTCTAGGGCATGCATTCAGATTAGAAACGAATTTAGTATGAAATATCAAAATTACACTAAATGAAATCTCATTCTCTAAGAAGCTATTATTCAACTAATCGGAATAAGCAATGAAGCTGCATGGGAGGCCTGAGTTAGCAGAAGGAAGAGGAGTACATGGCTAGGAGATTAAAAAGAGAGAGAGAGAGAGAGAGAGAGAGAGAGAGAGAGAGAGAGAGAGAGAGAGAGAGAGAGAGATGAAATGGGGAAACCCCAAAGAGGTAGGAATCAGGAAGAGACTGGAATCCAGGAAGGGCAGACAAACATCAAAAATTTGAGTCGAAAGAGCTTTTAAACAAGAGCAGGAAATGTTCAACAGCTTGGAAACAATATGAACATTATCAAAAGCAAACCCACAGGGCCTTTCTGCAACTTCAGCACCTCCAGCTGCTAAGCCATTTACTGTAAAATCCAGAAGTAGGGCAGAAGATCACTGTGTGGGAGTTCCAAACCACACCCCAGAGTCAGGGGGATTACCAGGGGTGAGGGCAGGGACCTGTCCAGGGTTTGAAAGTTTTATCAGAGGTGGACAGTGGCAAAGTTGGGGGGGGGGGTGCTGCGTAGAAAGTTGGAACATGGTCTTCATGGTAGGTGTCTGGAGGAACTCACTGCAATGTTGAAGGAGCTTGCAAGAATAAATAGGAAGCAAAGACATTGCACAGGGAGAAGCTTCATGATCCCATGGCTTATTAGGCAGAAGAGAAGAGGGGGAAGAGGGTATTTTAGAAGCCATACCCTGACACCCTGAGCAAAGACTCTAATGCAGGAATTTTTAAGCAAGTGAATGTGTATGAGTATGCACACATGTGCACAAGGGGTAGAGAGAATCATCAGGGGTCTTTAGATTTCACTTTGGTTTTGCTTTGTTTTTCATTTCTATGTATTGTGTACTCACATTTTGTATGTGCATATGTGCATGTGTGGAAGCCGGAGGAAGGATGTGGGATACTGTAGCTGGAAGTTTTCCTGTGTCCCAACTGGCAAGAGGTCAGGACAAATCTCTCCCATTCATGTCCCCCAAGTAAACACACAGAGGCTTATATTAATTATAACTGCTCAGCCATCAGCCGGAACATCCCACAGCAGGATACCCTGCTCTATGGCTCTCAGCCTTATTCCCTGGAGACAGGGTCTCTCACTGAAACTGGAACTGGCCCTTTTTGCTCCAGTAGCCAGCCAGCTATCAATAGTGACCCTCCTGTCACTATCTACTAGAACACGAAAGTTACAGAGGTTATGCCTGGCTTTAAATCAATCAATCAAACAACAACAACAACATGGGTAATGATGGGCACTGGAGAGCCATAATCAGTTCCTCAGGGTTGTACTAAGAGTTTTCTTGGCTCCTGAGTCTGTTCCACAGCCCTGTTATTCAGAGTTGTATAAAGAAATAAGAGGAGACAGGGTTGGAGACATACCTCTCACAGATCACAGCATCATTTTAAGACTGGATAGAGGGGATCAGGGAGATGACTCAGTCAGTAAAGTACTTGCTATGGCAGCATGAGGACCCAAGTTTGTTCCCTCAGTACCCACATAAAAAATCTGGGTGAGACAGTATACACATGTAATCCTCAAGTTGTAGAGGCAGAGACAGGAGAATTCCTGGGAGTGAGCCCAGGCTCAGTGAGAGACTCTGTCTAAAACTTAAGGTGGAAATCAACTGTAGAAGTCACCTGACATCAACCTCTAGCCTCCGCATGCATGCATACATACATGTGCATACATTTGAACATGTACAATTTTACATATGTCCCCACACACACATAAAAAAAAAAAAACACTAGGTGGAATCCTATAAAACCTCCAGTTCCCCAGGGGACCAGTGAATTTATGTGAATTGATGAAGGTAGTATGAAAACATGAACCGCAGAACATCATTTTCTGTTATGAAACCATGATCAAGGTAAAGATAAAGTTTATTATTAGAACCTTTCTGTAAAAGTACAAAGCCTCCCTCTGCCTCCTCTCTATTTCTCTTCCCCCTCCCTCCTGCCATCCTCTTCCTTTCTTCTTCCCTCCCTCCCTTCCTTCCTTCGTTCCTTCCTTCCTCCATTGCTCCTTACTAAATACTAGCTGTATGCTCAGACCCCAATGAATGAACATGGCTGACATGATTGGTGTTTTCAGGGATCTTCAGGGCAAAAGCAAGAGAGAACCAGGGCACCAGGGGAGGGTCAGGCTGCTGTGGTCCAGTGAGCTCGGTTTGGTCCTTTCCTTTTTTTTTCCAAGCAAGAAGCCGCTCAGCTCTTGGTTTTCCACTTTCTTCTCTGCTTCCTGAGTGTGCTAGACAACTTTCTATGAAACAGCTGAACTTAACAAGAACTTAAGTAACACAAGTAGTTTATAGGTTAGTAAACATTGTGACAAAACTTTAAAAAAAAAAGGTTCCCGCTCTGTGATAGAGACGCAATTTAAAACAAATATGAAACACTATTGCATATTTATTGAACTAGTTTAAAATGATCACTTGACATAGCTATGAATAAAATAATGAATTAGTTTTCCACTTCAGAGAGCCACTTGAGATATAATTATAGTCATAGTGATTTTCATACCTCCCATTTGGTCCGTGCATCTCAATATAAATAAATGAATAAATAAATAAAATTATGGAGAAACAGCAGAAATAACACTGTTTGTTAAAGTCGAGAGAACCAGCAACTCCCACAATAAATTAACATAACTGACAGGGCTTGTCAGCTTCCCCAGCATTCGCTCAGACTCCTAGCCAACATTCAGTCTTCACTTCCAGCTCTTCGCATCCATCTTCCAAACAGAGCCCAAAGGAGGAAAATTCAATGTACTCAATTATGGAATCATATTTCTAACATCAGTCAAAATAGGGCGGCCAGAATGTTCCCTCTTTACAAATGAACTCATCACAGATTGATTCATTTAAATGAGACTCTCTTTTCCCATGCCTCACCTGAGTTTTATATCATTTTATTAGTTATATTTTGTATCTTTTGAGGTTATAATTTGATTATATCCTCTCCCCTCCCATTTCCTCCCTCCTAACCTTCCCATATACCCCTCCTTGCTCTCTTTCAAATTCATGGCCCCTTTTTTTTTCATTAATTGTTGTTCCATACACGTATGTATATGTGTATACATATGTACTTCTAAACACATAACTACAATCTGATTGGTCTGTATGTTACTTATACACATATGTTTTCAGGGCCCATCATTTGGTATTGGATAATTAGTTGGTGTGCTCTTCCCTGGGGAAGACTATTTCTCCCACTCTATTTTATAAGCATTCTAGGAAGAGAAAAAGAGCCTACAGAATGATCTTTTGAAATGTCATCGGTTATAAAAATCAAACTCCATTTAAATTATTAAAGAGATAAAAATGAAATAGGATTCAGTATTGAGCACAATTTCAGCATGAGTAGCTCCTTGTGAGCGTCACCAGGTCTTGCACGTGGTATGCAGGGCATGCCTGGGATCTGCTTTCCTGGGGTTCTTTCACAGATAATACTTTGGAGGAAGGTAATAGGTGCTCTGTGTTTTCAAATGGGTTCAGAATCCAATTATCATTAGGACAAAAAGGGGAAAAAATGCTGTCCATAGGATTCTGCATTCTGTGTATTTCCCAGATGGGACTGAAGCAGTTCTAAAGACTGACAAGGGCATTCTGTTTTCTACAAGCATCCAGAGTGTTAGCACTGTTTACAGAAGTCACTTAAGGGAGCACCAAGACTTTTTTTAAGTTTTTAAGAAAATCATTTATAAGCTTTAATATATATATGCATTATATTTATGTATATTATAGTTACACAATATATATTGTATTTACACTATAAATATATACACATTACATTTTGTTGTCTACTATTTCCAAGTATTTAACATTACTATCACTTGAAATGTCTGTATAGCCATAATTTTGAAATATCATGGCACAGACAACCGTTCTTAGTCTGATTCAATGAATGTTCATTATTACTGCATAAAATTGAGATTCTCATCTCTTTCAAAACGTTCTCAGGAAAGAACAGCATTTCCACTCGTACTGAAATACACACAATAAACCATAAGGCTAGACAAGAGGTCAAATGATGTCATGTGTAAAAAAATGTTCAAGCTGAGCATAATGGCACACACCTTTAATCCTAGTACTTGGCAAGGGGTAAGAGGGTGGTGGGGTGGGTGGGGGTGCTGGGCACATTTCTGAGTTTGAGGTCAACCTGGACTAGTGAGTTTCAGAACAGCCAGAGCTACATAGTGAGATCCTGTCTGAAAACAACATCAACAAAAGTTTTTAGTTGTAATATTCTCCACGGAGAAAAACAACAACAACAACAACCTGTGCTTGGAGATTCTGGAATCAGTTTTGGAGAAGACACAATCTTTGTCTTCTCCTTTCTTCCATGGGCTCAATCCTTCAGCACATCTTACAGGTGCCACCTCCAAAATCTAAAGTAGAGGACATCAGAGTGCTTCCCATGTGCATGGCCACTACAATGCTACAGGAGCTCCAGCCTGCCTTCTCCTCACAGTATCCCTAGAGGTGGGTATCAACACCCAATTGCAGATCTGCTCCTCCATCTTATCCTAGATGCCAATCACCAGACTCCCTTTCCTTTCCAACAGGACTCTACACCATCCAGTTCCCTCTCCACCTAGAAGGACACTCTGGATTCATCTCATGGTGTTCCCATCATATCTATTAGACCTTAGTGTTGGCGTCCCTTTTCAGGTAGCCCTTCCCTGGCCTTGCTGCCTGAGTCCCTTCGCCCTTCACTCTCACAGCCTTAGAATCTTGCCTCTGCGATACCTCTATTTATTCCTTCACTATCACATTGTCCCCACCCTATTTAATCTCCCTGAAGGACTGGTGTAATCTACCCCTGTTCTCCAAGAATCTAGCAGTTTCTAGGTTAGGGTTAGTGTTAAGTACTTCTGGGATGTATTAATAAGTGGAGGGGGGGAGCTTTCATAAGTAATGTATTAAACTGAAGTCTTGCATGTCAGCCTGGCGTATCAGCTGTTTTGGGCTTAGTATGATTGGGAAAAAAAAGTGAAAAGCCAAGAAATACACCAGGAAATAATGCCATCTAGGCTTCACTGTGTGCTGTCACAGGACAAAGACAATGAATGTTGGCTGCTGAGAGCTTCAGGATTTGCCAGGTTATTGACATATTTTAGAAGGTGTGAGGGAGACTAGGAGAAAAGGAAGAGAGAATGGAAAGAAGGCAGAGGAAAGGGAGAGGGAACAGAGAAGGAAATGCTACTGGGTATCAACCCTGCTTAAATGCATTTTGTGTATGTACTCACTTGCTTACTATGACAGTTCATGATGGTGTCTATGGCAGCATAATTAACTATCCTCAAACTTAAAATCCAAAGCAGCTTGTGCCTCACAACTATGTAGTTCAGGGATCTGGGCACCTGGGCTGGGATATCTGCCTCTTCTTCATGGAGCAGATTTAGTTTCCAACGGGCAGTTCAACAGGTTGGAGAAGCCAGGATGGCCTCCTTCACATCCCAGCAACCATGCCAGTGATGGTTGTAAGGCAGCATCTGAGCCTGTCTTCCTCTCCCCATCCACTCAGAATCTCCAGAGGTAGCTGGAGTTCTCAGATGAAAGCTCAGAGCTCCACCCTAAGGAATAATCTGCTTAGTTACCTTAATGCTAGGTACAAACCTGGCACGCCATTGCCTCTGAGACATGCTCTTGGTCAAAGCAGTTGTGCCGCAGAACCAGATTCAAAATGAGGAGAAAGAGATGACAGCTCTTGATTGGAAAAATGGCAAAGAATATATGACTGTCTTCAATCTGCCATAATGAAATGACTCAAGGCAAAAAGATACTGGCGTCTTTGGTTTTCAAGATGATTTTTTTATACTTACTAGTGTGTGTCTACATATATGTGTGTATGCATGAAATTTAGTTTTAAGAGATCAAGGTCATATTTTTGGTTGTGGGACCTTGGAGAAATCACATTACCTTACTGAGGCTCTTTAACTATGAAATAAGGATTATACTAAGTAATAAATAATTCCTCTCATATCTGTGATTCAGAATCTTTTTTATTTATTTATTTATTTATTTATTTAGTTAGTTAGTTAGTTAGTTATTTATTTATTTAGTTAGTTAGTTAGTTAGTTAGTTTTGGTTTTGGTTTTGGTTTTCTGAGACAGGGTTTCTCTGTGTAGCCCTGGCTGTCTTGGAACTCATTCTGTAGATCAGGCTGGCCTTGAACTCACAGAGATCCGCCTGCCTCTGCCTCCCGAGTGCTGGGATTAAAGGTGTGTGCCAACACCGCCTGGCTCTATGGTTCAGAATCTTAATGATGCTTTTGTGTTGCCAGCTGACATTTTCTATGAGACAGATTCTCCTGGCTCTGGTTCCATAGAGCAGTCTGGTCATCTGCTCCAGGTTGGAACATAGCCATCCTTACAGAGGGAAGACTCTTCTGGTCCCCCCCCCTCAATAGCGGGGGGGGGAGAGAGAGAGAGAGAGAGAGAGAGAGAGAGAGAGAGAGAGAGGAGTTGTTGTTCGGGGGCACCAGAAGTAAATGTTCTCAAGAATACATGGCATGTGTAGCCTTCTGCTCACCATCTCAGAGAACGCATTCCACACAAATCATGCTGGGTTTTCTTGCTTTGCCTTGCAGGAGGCAACTTTGGAGAACCAAACTATCACAGGTAAACAGCATCAAACTTTCGTTTTCCAAGGTAGTCACCACAACAAATGCGTATTCTTGTCCTGGGCTTCGAAGAGCTCCCCTCACTTCCTCTGTTACTGGCTAAGAGTGGGTTTGGGTTTGACACACCTTCTCTCTCACTCACAGCCGTGAAGGTAAAGGGTACAAATAGAGAAAGTAAGACTCACAAAGCCATGACTCATTTTTGCATCCTCTGGGTTTTGAT
The DNA here is from genome assembly GCA_902168415.1 of Peromyscus melanophrys. Classification (NCBI taxonomy): domain Eukaryota; kingdom Metazoa; phylum Chordata; class Mammalia; order Rodentia; family Cricetidae; genus Peromyscus; species Peromyscus melanophrys. The sequence continues at coordinate 56,629 of CABHPR010148794.1, read as the reverse complement.
CAAATGCCAAGAGATGGCAGGAGATAAATGAGTCTTGGGGTATATGGAAATCAGTAACACCATGGGTGATAATTCAAGTTTCATTATTAATTTTCCTTTTCACAAAACTGTAATGAATTTTAGCACAGCAGGCAAAGGATGCAGTCCTGAGAATTCCTGGGAAGAAGGAGAAGTTTCCTTCCCAGCAGCATTTTGTCAGAGACACTAGTGATTTACTGACACACGTGTCATGTTGGAGGCAAGGAAAGAATTGTTCACCACAAAAACCTGGGGTTTCAGATAACCTGTGGCAAAAGAATACTATTTACCTAAGAATGTACAAAAGGAGTTTTCTCTTTTAAGGTGCATTTGATTCTTTCCTTCAACGAGAGAAAGAAGAAAACATTTCCTAAATAGAAGTATTGAATGTCTCTGGAACTTAACTAGGATACAGGCTGGAAGGGTTAGGGAAGAATCTAGGCTCTCTTTTATATTTTGTTCACTATTAAATTATTTTTAGAGCTATGGTCTCATGTAACCTAAGCTGGCCTGGAATTTGCTCTGTACGTGAGGGTGACCTTGAACTTCTGATCTTTCTGCCTCAACCTCTCAAGTGCGAGAGTTAGAGGTGTGCACCACCCTGACCCAGTTGTGATACTGAGGATCAAACCCAATGTTTTGTGCATGCTAGGCAAGAACTTTGCCAACTATATCCTCAGCTGCTACCTCTTTTAGCAGAAGATCAAACTATGGTTCAAGATAATGAGCTGCCCAAGACAATAAATCTAAAAATAGCCATTCATAAACCAGTCAGTATCTTCTTAGTTTCTTCACTGAATCCTTTCCAGCACCATCATGACCCTGACGGTGATGCTCTAAAGATGTCTTAATCTCTATCCCTGTGGACCATGACGGTTTGGGACAAAGCTGAAGACGAAAAAGCAATCATCCTTTATATGCACAGTGTTTGGAATAAATCTATCATGTGCTTAGTGAGATCTGTGAAATCAATACATAAAAATGAATCTTGAACAAAATATAAGATTTATCAACATGTAAAGAAAACCCAAATCAACCAAGCAAACAAAATTCTTAAGAATAGTACCAAGTGGTAAACTAGTCTCTTTGTAGTTCTTGGAGTAAATCTTGCCTCCTCAAAAAATAAGTCCCACATGTGCTGAGACCATTTAATTATGTTTCCCTCCTTGACACCAGAGTACTAGAAATGCTATTACAAAGAATGCATTTGTGCCCCAAACCAAAACATACAATATGAAAATTCTTTTTAGGTTGCCTCTGGAGTGTTGAGCTGTGGCAAATGGAGATCTTTTTGTTATTGAAATACAATTGAAATTATATCTCAGCCCCACTGAAATATAATTCACATACACTATAACTGAGTCATCCGAAGTCTATAATTTAGTGGTTCACCATTTTTCCAATACATTTTAGAATATCTTCACACTCTAAGAAACCTCATCTCCTTTCATCGCTGTCTGTCTCCTCTTCCACTCCACCCTGTCCACCAACCTCTGGCAACTACTCACTGTTTTGTCTCTGTAGACGGGGATTTTTCACACACTGTTCAGTCCTTTGTGTCTCGCTCTACTACACTAGCAACGTTTAGATTGTTGCTTTCAGGGTTCATTCATGTGGGCCGCTGAAATAGCTCAGTGGGTAAAAACATCTGCCACCAAGCCTTACCATCTGAGTTTGATTCCCTGGACACACGTGGTGGAAAGAGAGAATTGACTCCAAAAAGTTGTTCTCTGACTTCCACTTGCACACTGTGGTACACGTGTACATACACACAGGCATACACACAAACCAAATAAAATTTAATATAAAAAAGATTCATCTATGCTATTACATGTACCACTACCTAATTCCCTTTTATGGCAAATAATGTTCTGAAATATATATATATATATATATACACATATATATTTCATAATATATATATAATTTTATTCACACATTTATCAGTTTAGGGGTATTTGGGTTGATTTTGGCTTTTATCAGTAATGCTAATATAGACATTCATGGACATATTTTTGTGAAGATATATTTTTTTGTTTCTCTTGATTACATATCTATAAATACTGGGTCATTAACAAATGTAGTTTCATGTGTAAATATACAAATTAAGAGAACTGGGACACAGTAATTGAAAGAAGATTGGTCTATTAAATACCACTGCCAAGCCTAAAGAGGGACTTCCTCATCTTTCTTGAACTGGCTAAGGCCAGGGACAACGTCTACCATCCCCCTGTTATAGACAGCTCTTACTGGAGAAAGCTGTCCCTATTGTAGACAGATATATTTGTCCCTATTTACACATGTGTACCATTTTCTCATACACTTCTCGCATACAATGAATCTATGGAATGGTTCTGAAAATATATATTTAATGCTGAGAAAACTATAAAATGCAATATGCATATACATACATACAACACACCTGTTAGACTTCCTCAGACAGTCCTCCAAGAGACCTGAACAATCTGGTTAATATTAAAAAACTTATATTCTAAAGTTTCAAACAGAATGATTAATCACTACAATGAACAGATTGTGTTTGAAGTCATGGTTATGAAGCCATAGAGATATGATTTATGAGCTATGCTTCATACTACACTAAAATGTTGTTCAGATTCAAAGTAAACTCAATGTTTGCATTTCCTATAGAAAAATCTAGAAGTTGGCATATTTTTGTTCTGAAATTGTAGTGGGATTTATAGTGTATATATCTTTGCCTTCAAGAGTAATGTGGTCATGTGTTTGACTTAAGTTGTATTTGATACCTGCATAGCCTGCACTTGACATATAGCATTGTTTGTCTGGCAAAATGTGAGGTACCTCATAATGGTCTGCTGTATGACACAGTTTCCAGGAACTGACTGTGGTGCTCAGTGGGGACTTTCTGCACCACGGTGTTGGGCTGCACCTCGCCTGTTCTCATCCGTTGTCTTGAAGATGATTCTCCAGATGTGTTACTGAGGTAGCTAGGCTGGCAGGAATGTGGTGTGGTGACCCTGGGGATGCCAGACAAGATTCTCACTGAACTGTCTCACCAAAAAGTACCTGCTGGTGACAAGTATGTTCTTTGTGTCTCTACTTTCAGAGAGAAATTCAAAACCTTTGTGAACAGTTATTTTCCAGGCTATTTGAGTCTTTCAAGGCTGTTATGATTAAAGCTTGATAACACAGCTGTAAAATCAAGAACTTTTCCTTGCATTATATCAATGCCCCAATTGTCAAGCTGAACCATCTTGTTTTTTAGAAAATAAAATCTTTATTGATAAATAATACTCACAACATTCAATGTGCCTATTTATACCATTTGATGGGTTTTAGTATACCATATTCATAGGCTTATAAAGTCAGTGCCACTTTCAATTTTAATGCCTGGCACCATGATTAGAGCCAAGAACTTGAGGCTAGATAGGTTATAAGCCTCAGGAAAGAACCTACTACTATTGTCTTGCTAAATTGACATAGTATCAAACTGCCCTCTAATTCATATCTTTATATGATAGATATAAAGATCAGTGCATAGATCAATGCATCCGTCACCTCTCATCAGAGAAGCTTCTACTGTGATCGATAGAAATTAACACAGAAACCACAAGTGGTCATTATGGAGTGTTCAGCCCTGAATTTTATAACACAGTTTTTACAATTTTGTTTTTGTTTTTGTTTTTGTTTTTTGCTTTTGTTTTTTGTTTTTTGTTTTTCGAGACAGGGTTTCATTGTGTAGCTTTGCGCCTTTCCTGGAACTCACTTGGTAGCCCAGGCTGGCCTCGAACTCACAGAGATCCGCCTGGCTCTGCCTCCCGAGTGCTGGGATTAAAGGCGTGCGCCCCCACCGCCCAGCTATTTTTTACAGTTTTATACATGTATAAAACATGTTGTGATCGTATCTCTCACCGCAGTACCCTCTTGTCTCTCCCCCACTCCTGGTGACCCCTCTTTTATCCCAGTTAGTCCCCATCCTATTTTTTTTTTTTAATTTTCCAGAGCTGAGGACCGAACCCAGGGCCTTGTGTCCCCATCCTATTTTCATGAATAATTTTTTTGTGCAAGTTCTGTTGAGGTAGTCGCAGCCATGAGCGTTCATAATCGCAATGGCCATGACATATCGAGAAGACAGCATTTCACAATACTCCTCGTGTCTTCTGAGTCTTGCCATCGTCCCACACTCTCTTCTGCGGTGTTTCATTCCTTAAGCCTTGGACAGTATGACATAGACATCACATTTAGGGCTGAGCACTTGACAGTCCCTTGTTCTCAGCACTTTGGCCAGTTAACGCGTCTGCATTTACCTCAGCCCACTGTAAAATGAAGCTTCTCTGGCCAAGGCTGAGACAGCACTAGTCTATGGCCATAAACATAAATATGTAGAAGGCAGTTTGATGACATGTCCATTTAGCAAACATCAGGAGTAGATCTCCCTAGGTCTTGTGAGCATCCTAGCCATGGTTATAGACAGACAGATTTGACATTTGTAAACTCCTCAGAGGGAGCCCAGATCTCTCCCCTTCTGTTCAGCCATGCTAAAGTTGGGGGCCAGGTGTTGAAATGTGTTCTGTGTTTTCATAGATTCTATATATGTCTGCAGAGCTTCCATTAATCACAGCTCCTAATTAACAGCTGGAGTTGTCTATACCTCTTTTGGAAAACAGCCTTTAAAAGTGCACCATGGAAGTCACATTCCAAAGTAGCTAAGCCTGAGTCCATATTCTGCCACCTCTTACAGCTAACTATCACATCCAGGGCCAATATCCCCCTTTGATTAAATCACCAGGGCCATAAGACAAGCAACTAGAGACTACCAGGCCCAAGACTAACCCTTACCCAAGCTAGTCAGTACTGATCTGTTGACTCTGACCTACTTTACTGATTCCTCAGAAAATATAATGAGGACCTTGGGCCTGTTTTCCTCTTGCTTCTAATTCTGCTTGTTGACTGACTTAGATGCCATAAGGTCCTTGCGATGAGTCATGCCTCTTACTTCTAGGAAAATTGTGAGAAACACTAACCTTTCCTTTTTAATGGCATTGGTCCCTTTATGTTGACACTAACCAGCCAGCTTTATAAACCGAGACTTTGATACCATTGATATTTGACTTTATAAGAAGAAGGATCCTTGGTGACCAACATCAGATATTTGGTAGATGATAAACCTTTGCTTTGCTCAATAACTAAAACTTGGGGAGGTGTTACTTTGTTACTGTAACTTATTGAACCTCACTTTTCAGGATTTTTTTTAATAATGAGAGGAGGAGATGAATGTGAAGCATGCAGTGCTCATGGTACAAAATAGCTACTCAAAAACTAGTCATTCCTGGGCACGTGCCTTGCAAGGATGAGTTTGGCTCCTAGAACCTAGGTACAAATACCAAGTGCAGTGTCACACACTTGTGGTGGGTAGTGCTGATGGGGAAGAGACTCCTTGGCACTCACTGCTTAGCAAATCTAGCCTAATTGGTGAGCTGCAGGCCAACAAGACTGTTTCAAAGCAGGTGGACAGTGGGGACAGGTGGATCCTGGGGATGACACCTGAGGCTGTCTCCCAGCCTGCACACACCTGCACATAGACATATACATGTCCATAAAAAGAGTAATTATTATGATGATTAAGATTCAACAGCTACTGAAATTAATCTTTGTAAATAAAGCAAATGTAATCTGCCTATGTACTATCCCATCAAGTGAAAACACTAAACAGATTTTTCCATTGAGTATGAAAGAGACAGTCAAGATAATCTGGCCTGAAACAGAGATTGGTACATACAGAAATACACTTTGGCAGTTTGCTCAAAGTCACAGGGAGTTGCCCTTTGGAAAAGCCAGAGGCAAGGCTAACAATAACTACTTGTTGGGAGGGGCACTGTGCCAGACAGACAGAAAATGTCGGTGACTTTACCAGGGAATCCACAGTCAAAAGACAAGCACAAACATTTTAAATTACAGTTATTGCTTTGATGTCCATTTTTTCCCCATAAGACAGGGCACTCTTTGGCAGACGGACAGAAAATGTTGGTGACTTAACTAGGGAATCAATAACAAAAAGACAAGCACGAATGTTTTAAATTATAGTTATTGCTTTGATGTCCATTTTCCCCCATAAGACATGGCACTCTGTGGCAAATAGAAGATGTTGGTGACTTAACTAGGGAATCCATAATCAAAAGACAAGCACAAATGTTTTAAATTACAGTTAGTGATCTGATGGCCATTATTCCCCTATAAGACAATCTACATAGCCAGGAAGCAGCAGAATTTATTCATTAGGAAGTAGTTAATGATGCGTAACAGGCTACTTAATTTGTGTAACTCTTCATGGTTTAAACACCCAGTATACACAACATCCCAACAAGAGCCATCTGAAATACTCAGGGGAGCCTTGTGCTAGCAACAGGGAAAAACAGTGGCCTGAACACAATTGCAATTCTGTTCTGCACGATTTTCTGTCATTTGTCTGAGCTCTGTGGACCTCTGTGCCGAATCGGGCCAAATAGCAAGTGGGAAAACAAGACTCACATATGAAACATGAAGAATGTAACCCTGGGGCTTATTCTCTCTCAAAGTGGAGCCTATGGGTTGGAAGGAAAATACACTCCTTATGCTTTCTTCACTAGTGAGCATGGTTTTTGTCTTGCCAATCTGCATTTACTCTTAGAGATGACAGATATATTTAATCATCCAGCTGGGACCACAGAACCTCCTCATAATCAAATGCCGTATTTTCTATTAATTTTCTGATTATAATTTGATTTCCCTCCTCATTTGTTTTTTTCTACCTGGGTGGGGAAAAACTAACCAATCAAAACAAATTGTAATATCATGCATTAAAACTTAATATGTTGACTTTCTGTTTACTAGATCAGTTGATTGTGAACATGATTTTTAAAGACCAAAACATAAATCAATGTCAGTGAACTATGATTATGCTAATAAAATTCAGGGGGCATGTTTGGACATTGATGACCACTTCTCAGAAACACCACTGTGTTTTTCTGGTGGAACCACCACATGATATTGCTGGACGATTTATTAAGGTTTTAGTGTATTCCAAAAGTAGTTCTTCACCATGAAGTAATTCTTATGAATTATGTTTTCCACATGTCATAGATAAGAAAGCAGAGGACCAGAATTATTAAGTAGCTTCACTAACCCATGATGTGACAAAAACACAATTTTAACCCACACAGTGAGACATCAGAGTCAACTTTCATGATCACTATGCTAACCTGTTTTCATCCTGTCTCACAAGGATCATAAAATCTCAGCATCTTTCCCCAACCCGTTTGTGTGTGTGTGTGTGTGTGTGTGTGTGTGTGTGTGTGTGTGTGTGTATTGTGTGTGTGTGAATTTAGTTTAAAAGCATTAATAGATCTAAAGTGCCAAGAACCAGAGTAATTTATATAACCAAATAAGTGAGTAAATAAACACTAGATGCCCAAGTTTCAATAGGTGACATCTCTCTCTTGTGTGGCTGAGGATGCTGCCTGTGGTTTACAGATTAAACTATGGATATGCTGGGTCCTTAAAGACACGCTGCAGCTAACACTTCCTCAGATTTGCTGCTTCTGGCTCTAAGAAAAGACCGACCCAGAGCTGAGGCTGAATGAGGCTAGGAAGGAGTCAGGGAACAGTTTACTTTGGTTGGTGCTTAGGCAAAGAAAACAGGTGAACTTAACAAATACCTTCATGTGGCTTAGCAGAAAAACTTTCATAGAATACAGATGTGCTTTGCATTATCTGGATTTCTCTGGGTATATCTAGAATGTGGGAATTTTCAGTTCTGGATTGCTAACCAAAACATATTCAAACTACCCACATAGCAAACACAGCAAGAATAGCACCATTTTGCAAACAGGAAAACTGATTAACCATGGAATGAACATCTGTGTATCTATGCCTATGAAAAAGGCAGGGTGGCCCTACGGACAGTTCTTCAAGGTGTTTCCTGTAACCTTTGTAGTCTTCTCCATATATGACTGGAGTGTTTAGTGAATTATCCTAGTGTCATTAGATCCATCCTTTCTGTGTGCAGTCATGAGATACAAAACATTTCCATAAGGTGTAAGGCACCCATGTCTCCAGTCTCAGCACAAAACAAAGAAGCCATTTTGCTAGTATTTTAAAAACATATTTAGCAATATACTCAATGTACAGCAGTGGTTTAGGGGAAGAAAACAAGCTGAGTGAAAAAAGAGGAGTCCCATGAGACTTTGTATAAACTAATTGAGCCTGAGCATTTAATAAGTCCAGCTATGCCTACCAACCAAGAATTGAGCTTCTCTCATTTCACTCCTGATTCTTGACAGTGTTGAAGAAGGTGTTATCAAACAAGCAATGACTAATAATTGTGGCCACCCATTAATAATTTTCCTGCTGTGTATTTTCTCAAATCTATCATATCTGCTTATCTGCCTATCTGTCTAACTAGACAATACATAGGACCACTTCCCAAGAATCAGAAGGGCATGGCTTGCAGATAATTGCCCAGCTATATTCTAAAGCCAGATGTGGTGGCGCACACCCACAATCCCAGCACTCAGAGGGCAGACATACAGAGGGTTAAGACTTTGAGGCCATCCTAGGTGATATAATGGGACTCTGTAAAAATAAAATCTAGTGTTTACTAATTTATTTATAACTGAATGCCACGGTTGTTGATGGATTCTTTTGCTACTTATATGAGTTATCTAAGCCTTTAAGTGCATTCTTAATGTTTTTGAAGACTAGAGTTGGGGGGGCTGGAGAGATAGCTCAGTGGTTAAAAGAGCATACTGCTCCTCCAGAGGTCCTCAGTTCAGTTCCCAGCACCCATATCAGCTGTACATACGTGCACAGAGCCATAAACAGACACACACATATACACATAATTTTTAAAAATAAAATCTTTAAAAGAAAAAAACTGGAGTTAGAGCTATACAACTTGTAACTTTAATCAAGCCACCTGGTCTTTAATGTAAAATGGAGCATTAAAAGATTTGAAAAAACTGAATGTATTTATGATAATTTACTTCAAGTAGTCCATGCATTTTTGGAACCACTGTTAACTGTTGCTTTAAAAGAGTTTAGAGTTTAAAAGAGTGTAAGAATACTTGATTAAATATCAGTCAACTGGAAAGCATGATACTTTGAGGAACTGTGAAAGATTTATGCATGAAACTCAGAGGGAAGACCAGATAATCTACTACATGCAAATGAGACTCTGCCACAAGGACACTGAGAATTTGTAAGAAGGGGTTGTACAATTGTAAAAGAAGAGAGATAAATGCCACAGATTAGACTATAGAAATAACCATGAAAATATGAGTTGTGCAAGAACACAACACACAAGTCACCACTATGACAGCTTTGGTGAGAGATACTTAGAGGGGGCAGCCAAGCACACGTCAACACAACAGGTGGCCATGTTCTAAATGACTATTCAGATCAGCTCAAGTGTGTGCCTTGCTTTGCATAGCTGATATATAAAACTGTAATAAACATGTTTGTAGTTAAATATTGGTGCCAAACAACTATTTCTTTAAGATAACTTGCAAGAACTTACTGAATCAAATATGATGTTGTCAAATCCTTAGAGGGTTTATATGAATTTTGTTTGTTTTTTAAACAGGGTCTTAAGCAACCTAGTTTGGCCTTGAACACAATTTGTAGCTGGAGCTAGCCTTGAACTCTTAGTCCTCATGCCTCCACTTCTCATGTACGCCAGATAAACACCATCGTGCCTGGTTCACTGGGTGCTAGTGATTGAACCCAGAGCTTCACACATGCTGTACTCTATCAACTAAGCTGCATTCCCAGCATGAGTACTGATTTTAAATGTAAAAGTTTCCAATTTTCTAAACATGAAGATCATATTATTTTAGCTTTTCTAAGTAAAGCTGGATATTTATTGCATGTTTCATGGTTAGTTTCTGCCAATGTGTGCATGTTCCTGTTTATGTGTGTACATGTGTTAGTACATATACACATGTGTATTCAGGCACATGGAGACCAGCAGTCAATTTGAGAATGCCCGTTGTCTTTTCAAGCCCTTCACCTTTTCATTTTGCACAGGGTCTCTCACTTTGCCTGATGTTCCCCAATTGACTACCTGGACAACAAGCCCAGAAATGCTCCTGTTTCTGCCTTCTCAGCTCTTGTATTAAATGTACGTGTATGCCACTACAACCACAGGAGTACTTAAGGTATGAACTGAGTGGTTTTTTACTGAACTATTTTACCAATTGAATTATCTCCTCAGCTTCTAGTTTGGTCTTTCTGACCTATGGAAGTTTTCATACATTCTAGGAATTTTTATTGTATGTATTAGAATATTTATCATGATTAGACATTTTCTTTTTAATTTGTTCATGAGTGTGGGTGCTTTGCCTGCATGTATGTTTGTGCACCCATGTGTATTTCTGGTGCCAGTGGAGGTCAGAAGAGGGCATCAGATTCCCTAGGATTGGAGTTACAGAGGGTTGTGAACCACCATGTGAATATTGGGAATTGAACCCAGGTCCTCTGGAAAAGCAGCCGATGCTTTTAACCTCTGAGCCATCTCTCCAGTCCTGGATTTTTTTTAAACTATCTTAAATAACTCTTGTATGTTTGAGAAGCAAGTAACTAAGAGTCTGCTTCGATTCAAAACAGCAGATCTATGCCTAGCTGAGCTGCAATACTGATTGGCTCACAGTAACTCGTCTGCTGTCTCCAGATTAAAAGTATTACCCACCCACCCCAAGAATCACACCTCTGAGCCCTTGCCAGTCACTCCTTGCATCTTTTCCTCGAGAAGTCCATGTTCTTCCAATCTTCACAATGCCAAGCTAACAATTCCTAAATCTTTATGACTCAATCTACCCTGTAAGCTAGTTCTGTGGTCTTAGTGCCTGATAGACCCGAATTTCATTCATTCATCCAGCTAAAATGTATAGTGCCCTTAAGAACACCTACTAAATATGAAATATTATATCTCAACACCTCAAATTCAAAGATGTTAAGGCCAAAGCTGTCTCTATAAGCCATTCCTCCCTTTGAAGCCCTCCCCCATCCACACACTTTAAAAATCATACCCCTACTTCCTATTGTATTTTCTCAAAACTTTCTGCCTTTGCTCTGGGTATTATCACCATGCAATCACAGTTGCTGCTAATGTTCCCTCAGGAGGCTCCACTGGAATAAAAATCAACTCTTTCTGTCTTCCTCCCACAGCTGCCATTCTGGTCTGAGACCTTCTCACCTGATGCCTGTCCACCTAGCATCCTTTCCCTCCGCCCTCGCTGATTCCGTCCACTTCCTACTTCCGTTCTCCTTGCTCCCCCTGCTACATCACTCCTCTTGCACTATGGAAATGCCATCTCTCTATTCAAGGATCTCTACAGCTTCCCTCTGCCCAGGAACAGGCCCCATGTCCACCAGCCCCTCATCAGACGTTTCTAATGAGCTGGGCTCCAACCTAACACTCCACCAAACTGCTCAGAAACCCGAAGTTTGCTTGGCTCCCTTTCATCCCTGTCCTCGACACGAGTCTTTTCACTTTGCTCAGCCAAATTCTTTCTAATTATACCCTATTTCTTTCTACTAGTCCAAACCCAGTGAACTCCTCTTTTTCAGGAAGCCAGTTTTGGTTAAAAAAAAATCTTAGTTTTGTCAGCACTAGAGCAGGCTTCACACTGCAGAAGGACTTTAAGCCTCCAACATGTTCAATTCTATATAACAGAACTTTATCAAACATCTGTTTGCACTAATCCCAGTGCCAGGAACAGGGGTGTAAAATATAAAATGAATAGATATGACCCTTCCTTTGAAGAAAGACTTGCCTGTTAGAGAAGACACATACAAGCATCTCACACTATGAACATAAAGGAAGCCCACAAGACAGATATCAGCATGGTTCTGTGAATGTGAAAAAAAAAAAAGGAACAGTCAGCCCAATAAGAAGCTGAAGGAAAAATGTAGAAGAGATGCCATGTGATGAGGATATTGAGAGATGAGTTAAAAAAACTTTTGAGACAAAGAACATTTGGAAGAGAATTTGAGACAAAGGGCACAAAATAAGTAAAACCAGAGATGAAAACAGTGATGAAGCAGGCGTGAGGAGCAATGAACATCTGAGTGTCATTAGACAATGGTGTAAAACAAGAAGAATTGGTAGAAATGGGGCAAGAAGTGACATCTGGGAAACGATACTACAAACTTAGCACTCTAATCTGGAACGACTGAAAGTGTCTGAGTAAAGATGTTACATGCTTCGGTTTTGCTTTAGAGGAAGTATTTTCTCTGTAGTGCAGAAAACATTCTTAAGGACTCAAGTCAGGTGGAAGGAGGCTAGAGTAAACAGTGCTCCATACCAGAAAGGGAAGGGCAGAGCACTGGTGATGGGCACGGCTCCAAAGACAGATTCAAAATCATTAGGGGCCCAAACTAATGAACCTTACTGACTGCCCTGATGCCCAAGGCTCAGACAAATAAGTTTTGCATGAGTCTTCTGTCTGTGGTTTGGTCAACAAGATGGAGATAGTAGCCGTGGTGATCAACAAACATCACATTTTAACCTTTACCTCATGTGTAATCTTTAGTTTCACATATTCCACAGAGATCTCAAACTTGACATCAGTTAAAACTTCCCTCCTTGTTATTCTCTGCAGAGTGCCTCCTGCATAAGCCAACAGTCTCCAGACAATATTAGTGATAGAATTCTGCATGTGAAGTATGCAAAGATAAACAAAAACTTTGAAGCAAGGATAGAAAGAACCCTGGGATATACCAGTAGTTAATGGATAGAGAAAATAGAAAACTCATAAAAGCTGGAAATGAGTGGCTAAAGATGTATGAGGGGGCCAGCAAGTGAGAAAGGGCCCTTGTGGCCAAGTCTGATGCCCTGAGTTTGATCCCTGGAACCCATGTGGTGGAAGGAAGGCAAAAGATGGAGGAGCACTCCAATTGGTTGTCCAGTGCCCAATGGCCAACCCTGAAAACATACGAATGATATTATACAAACAGAACAGGTTATTTTTAGGAATATATGTATATGCATATACATGCATGCATGCAATAACAGTTAATGAAAAAAAGGCCATGAATTTTGAAGAAGAGCAGGGAGGATTATGTGGGAGAGTTTGGAGGGAGGTAAGGGAAGGGAGAAATATAATTAAATTATAATCTCAAAAATGAAACAAAAAAGAATGGACTCCTGATAGCTGTCCTCTGACCCCACACACATGCTGTGGCATACTCCTACCGAACATGCATGCACATTAAAAACAATAAATGTCAAAAATTGTTAAGTAAGAAGGGTGCCAGGAGAGATTACAGTCAGCCAAGTAAGGTGGCGACACAGATAAAGACTGAGAAAACCACCTTCAACTCAGCAGTGTGAAGTTCACCAATGACATTCAGAAAGTGAGGGTTAACCCCAAGCTGTGAGGAGCTGAATAATACATGGATTACAACCATGACACATAACTCAGCTGAAAAGGGAATTTAGATCGGGTAGAGGTGAGGCAGAGTCGATTCAAGCCAATTCACCAGAACCCAACTCAAGCAGAAGCACACGGTAAACCAGTGGATTCTTAATGAAATCCATCACTGTAATCAGAACAAGTAGCTACAAAGATATAAAGATACAGGTGTCTCTTTCACACACGTACACACACACACACACACACACACACACACACACACACACACACACACACACACAGAAAAAAACAGAAGGGAAAGTCTCATGCACTGCCTCTGGGAGAAGTCCAACCACATTTTAACAGAAATATTAGAACAACTGTGTCTGTTCTTGGAAGCCAGAAGCACATAGGACCGGTTCCTCTCTTTCTGCAGGTTCCCCTGAAGTCCTGAAGCCCTCCCTTTAGGGATCTAATCTTTTTGCCTCTAGAGGTTGAGCCACTTTTGCGAGGTGTCACGGTGCCCCCATGTGGTCACTCTAGGAAGTAGCAATTTTCCCCTTGAATCCAATTTCTCATGTTGTGGTGACCCCTCGATCATAAAATTATTTTTGTTGCTGCCTCAGAACTGTATTTTTTACCACTGTGATGAATCTTAGTGTAAATATCTGTGTTTTCCAATGGTCTTAGGTGATAGGGTCTTCAATACTGGGGTCGCAACCCACAGGTTGAGAACCTCTGACATAGAAGCAGGCTATTGGTTTGAATTACAGAATTCTGCAGCTGAGATTTTAGAAACCTTCCATTTTGCAACGATAAGAGAGGAGCCTTGCTGAGTTTTTCAGATTTCTTTTTGTTTTATCCTCCTCGTGGATACCATATGCAACTATTAGTAATTCCAAATAAATGAAAACACATACAAATTCTTATAGGTTTTTTTTTAATTAGGTTTGTTCTTTGACAATTCCATGCATGTGTGCAACGCCTTGTGATTACTTTATTCCTGTAGTGTCGCTTACCTCCCTCCAAATCCCATTAACCCTTACCTCTTGTAACAACACCCCTTTTGTGACCCGTTCAGTTTCACCAGGACCATCTGTGTGACCACTGGAAAATCTGCTCATTTTCACTGAAGCCCAGAGGTAGCCTCTACCCTCTGCCTTAAGTTCAGGATGTTGACAGAATGCAGAGAGAGGCGAAGCCTTGATCTCAACTTAATCTTCAGCCACCATCATCCTGGCATGAGAGTAACACAATGTTTGTCTTCATCTGGGTTATTACCAAACAACAATCTGACATGTGTGCACATTCAAATGCAATCAGCCTGATGCGATAATTAGAATGTGCATATTGGGAGCTGCGAGACCCAAATACACCAGCACTCAACCCGCTCACGTCTCAGCCAGCTAGTTAGGACCATGGTAGCCTTGGCTGTCTGACACGTTGTTTGAGTGAAAATGAAATAATTTTATTTTTTTTAAAAAAACAATCCTTGAATACCTTTACCATTTTACTTTTCTCCTTTGATCATAATTTTCTTCTGATAAGTAACAGATGTAATTAAAGAAAATGTGTAGATTCCTTGTGAAAGGAGAAGAGATGAAATCACTCAGAATTTCATAAGGCAACATTAGTGTGTGTCCATGTTTGGAGACTCAATTCTTATAAATGTTTTATTAAAATATACAAATATTATTTATACATCTACGTATGTATATATATGCATACACAATACATATAATTAGTTAGGTGTTTCAAATGTCTTTGGGGCATGACAAAGACATTGCGTTTATGAACTCACTTGCAGATGTGTTTATCCTGGCAGTTGATAGTTGCTGGCAGAGGAAATACCATTTTCTCATTGGGGTAGACATTATTATGTTGCCCGTGTTCCAGTAAACAACCTCCCACCCACACAGGGCCAAGAAACCCTAATTAAATTCAATGGGTCACATATCAAAATCAGACGGGAAGCGTCTGCTGAAAAGAAAGGGTTCCATCAGGAGTGGGGATGAGAGAAGGGAGTGAGGGACAAAAACTGACTGAGGGAGATTGTTAAACAATGATCCTACTTCACAGGGCTAATTCTCAGATAGTTTACTTCTGCCCCAAACCCTAGAATTCTGTAGCCCCAAAATGTCGATTCTGTAACCAGAATCCCTGCTCCAACACATTGTCCAGAATCCCTGCTCCAACACATCATCCAAGTGCCAAGTGCTTCATGGCATACAGGCTTTCCAGTTCTTTTCAAACTACATCCACGTCACTCCATCAGGACCAAGTCAGACAGCGCTTGGAAAGTTTTTACTTGCCTCTCTTCCCTCCCCCCCCTTTTTTTTTTCTGAATACAGCAGACTTGTGTCCATTTTTTTGCAGGGAGGAAGGACCAAAATATTTTATAAAAAGAATGCAAAGAGAAAAAGTTATCTAATATCCAACCTTTGAAATACAAACAGATACATTGAAAAGGCATTGTTGTATTGTCCAGAAAAAGAGTCTTTCCAAAATATTATACCCGTATCAAAGGCTTCACTCCCAGAGATGGGAACACAGAGCCTGGCAAACAGCCAGGGAGCCTTTCTGCTCCAAGACGAATAGAAGATATGGCCCTGGAAACATCCATTCTCTTGTTTTTTAAACAGGAGAAAAAATCAGGGCAGCAGGAGAGCAAGACTCTTAACCATGTGGGTCCTGGTTACCTGCATTCCAGGGTTTGGTCCATAGTAGAGGAGGTTCATAATCAGTTAACCATGGGGACAGTGAAACTTGCCTAGTGCCTAGTCCCTTCTGAGCTTTCTGCATAACGCTCATATCAATAGTGTATGGACACACAATTAAGAAACTCAGTGTGGAGAGAATGTCTCCAATTCAGCTTCCAAAGCAACCTTTACTTCCCTTGGAGTATCGTGGAGGAATCAACGTCCAACAGACCACCCACTGACTTCACATTAGCAGTAACATTACTGCAGAGGCCGAGGCAGACCCGTGGACAAATGGATTAACTGGAAGAAATGGTGGAGACCCCAGGGATTCTGGCCAGTGAAAGCCAAAATTAAGACAGGCCAGCCGATGGGTACTAACAGGTTCTGAACAATTCAGATCAAGGTACCAGCTACCCTGAAACGGGCTTTGCCAGCAAGGCAAACAGCAGCTAGAAAAACACAAACATCACATGGTTCTAGAGAACATGGTCCCAAAGCCTCCTTATCAAGATGTCCTTATCAAGATGTATGGAGAGTATATAAAGGAGAAACACAGAAGCAAGGAGAAGTGGTAAGAGAACACCTAGTTTTATTCCCTAGAGAGACAGAGCATTACTTAAAGTGATTTTAAATGATCAGATGTAACTAATTTAAAACAGGTTGAAAATATGATTCCCCTCCCCCAATCAACAGATGAGTTTCCCAGAAAAACATTAAGGTTCTAGAGAGAGACATGACTTCCTTAAAGGGTCCAGGATGAGGTGGCAAATTTCCCGTGTTCATCTCTTTCATTCCTTAAACCTGTTTCTACAGTGAGGATGTGTTCAAAAGACAAATCCCCCAGAATGGTAGAGCAGGAGAAAAGACCAAAGCAACTTAATGCAGATGCTAGGAAGAGATGGGCAACTCATAAGGAACTGGATATCTGAGAGACCAAACCTCATGGGGACAGTGGATAAACCTGAGGAGAATTAACACCACAGACAGAATCTTCAGAGTTCTCAGGAACGAGAGGCGCCAGTGTCTCTGGAATTGAAGGTGAGGCGGCTCTCTGAGATAAGGGCTGAGTGAGCACTGTTTGAGGGGAGTTTGGAATGCCTGGGTTCCTTCATCCTTGCCACACTTCTTTCTCCACCTTGACATAAAACTCGTTCTTTGAAAAGACAGCACAAAGGTTTCTAGATCTCAAGGAACAGTGGGTACAACGGCAGGTGCAGCAGGCTGACCCAGCAAAGAGGAAAGGGTACCTAGTGAATGCAGAAGGCGTCAGACTGTTGCTGTCCTCTCTGCTCTCCTCCTGTGGACAGTTACTCTCCGAGAAGAGTCGAGAATCTACCGAAGCAAGCTAATGTGAAGCACTGGGATGCGGGAGATAGGTTTAGAGATGGCTTTCCTAAGACCCTTGACTCAACTGAGCGGGCCTGTTTTGTTGTGTTGTTTTGTTTTCTGAGACAGTGTATCACACTGAGCCCAGACTGATATGGAGTTCATTATGCAGTCCAGACTGTCCTCAAACTCCTTCTGAGTCTCCTGTTTCAGCCAGGATTTATAGACATGAGCCACCATGCCCAGCCTTTGAACTTGAGTGTGAATTATGGTGCTAAGCCAGGTTCAGCCCTTACCTGTCCTTGGCTTACTCTAATCATGTGCTGAGTGCTATTTGCATGGTCGTCCCCCCCCCCCCCCCGCTTCACTTCGGCTTAGACTAGCTGAGGGGTCCTTCAGACAGCAGAGTCTCTCTTTACCTGACTCCTAAAGGCTGTAAGAAGGATGACAGAAGGAAACAGAAAACACGAAACAGACACTCACTCAATCTCCTTGGTCAGCTGCTCCCAGCCTGACCCATATGGGAGCCCTGCCAGGTACCCCAACTGTGGTGGCTCTTGTTTCTCAGCTGGGATCTCTATTGCCCACCAATCTCTATTCAGTCCTCTCAGGGGGACTGAAAACTCTCAGGAAAATTAAATCTAGACTGTAGTCTAGAAACTGCTTAACAACTCCTGGGAGAGTCAAGTAACGGACACTGATATGCTTTCAACAGACTGCAGTATCTATACTCATCACTCAGATTCCCAAAGCAAAGATGCACACTGTTTATGGATTCACACACAGAGGATGAGTGACAAAATCAAGTGGTAAAAACAGTCAAGACATCCCCACCACTCTGGTACGCGGAGCTATGAACAGCACTGAAGGCTTAGGTGACGCTCTGGGAAAGAAAAGGATAGAGATGACGCCTGTCTGGGCCTTCTAAATCTGCATATCATGGGGAAGACAGAGGTCTCTGTGTCACATGAACCCGGCTCTGCCATCGAAGGGCTCACCGGGCACCGATCCGGCTTCCTGACGAGAATGGGAATTTTTTTGTAAGTACATAGGAAACATCCCTTGAAAACCCCCAAGCAGAATTAGGTGATGAGGGTGGTGAAGGTAATCATAAAGAGTTGGGCTCAGACTGAAAAACCTATAAGCCGTCACCATAAGCTATTTCAGAACACCAGTGTGCCTTGACATTAACTGTAAAATAAGTATTGTTATGGGCACACATGTTTGTTCAACCAAGGATATTTGCTTAGCAAGCATCTATTCTGTATCAGATCATTTATTGGCATTTAGGGTGCAACAATTAAAATATTTTTAAAGTCCTTGCCTTTGTGGAATTTATAACCCAAAGGGATCAGGGAAATAAAACAAATACATACATAAACAGTAAACATACACAAAAGATATGCCCTACGGAAGAGCAGAGTCAGGGGGATTGACAGTTGGAAGGGTACAATTTTTAATTTTAATAGTGGCGTTAGAATAAGCTTCAGTGAGAAGAAGACAGTTGAGCAAAGCTTGGAGGAAGACATAACACCATGTGCACACTCCTCTTACTAGGCACCAAATGGGACTGAGGCTGTTAGTCTTGGATACCATGCAACTCTGCCTCTCAGATCTGTTCCCAGACACCAGAAAGATGAATGCAATGGGTCATGGAGTAGAAACTGGTATAGACTCTATGGGTCTTCATTGACTTTTGAGGACGTCTTGCTGAGCAGGCCTATCCCAGATAGCGTATAAATGAGCTACAAAGTCTAGACAAGCTTCTGAGAAGACCACAGAAAGAGCAGAATCTCTCTCCAGGTTTGTTATTTTTCAAATCATGCATTAAGTCTTCTCTATCCTAGACAGCCTGTCCCAATATGTGTTCTTTAGAACTCTAGACCCAAGACAAGCCACACAACAAAAGGAAAGCTAGTGTTTGCAGGCATGTGAGAGGACTTAGCCTGTAGCCCGCCCCAGTGTTGGCACATGGGAATACTCAATAGTGCACAGTGTATTAAATGACTAGCAGAAGGAAAGAAATAAAAATATGAAAACAAAAACTCCAAATGTCCTTGTTAACTGTAACCTCGCAATTGCAGGCTAAGAGAACACTGGCTACCTGACATCGCAGGCTGTAGGGAACTCTGTGATGAGGCATGCCACCACACACAGAAAGGAAATGGATAGTTCATCCAACATCCCTCCCAATCTAACCAAAACACTGAGCTAACGTATAAGATCAAATAAAATGCAGATAGAAAATGTTCTCATGCATGAAAATGCTGGGAGAAAGACACGGAGACCTTGGGACATATTAAAAACAAAACTGAGAAGTCTTACCCTGTGCCTTGGTGTCACAGGGTAACGGGCAGAAACCGAAAGCAACAAGTCTTTATGTTTGATGCGTTCTTCTGGGACCCAAAGGCCCTGCAAGATTCTCAAACATTTAAAATAAGAGGTTTCTCACCATGAAGCTGGGACAAAACAAGTCTGTCAGGCTGTTTAAGGCATCAGGCAGGTTGAGGAACTCACATTAAGACAGAAATACTGAAAAGAAAGGGAAAAGGAAGCCCAACACCCTCCCCCCATCCCCCCACCCCAGCCCGGGAGTCTGTGAAGTCTGTACTTTCTGCTTGAGTGACGGCAAAAATACATAGCCAGCTCCGACACATTGAAAAATGGGGGAAGTTGACACTAGATGACATTCTCCACTCAAGAAATGAGTAATAATGTCAAAGAGGGGCACAGTCTGCTACCCCTACAGACTTTAGCGTGACACTTCCCCCATAGAAACGGTGAGCCAGCACCAAGTACCAAATGCCACTGAAAACAAATCTGTTGCAGTCAGGTCACACTGCTCAGCTGAAGCCCAGGAGGGAGGAGGCCCAGCTGAGAAGACAAAAGTCACACCACATCTGCGCCTGCAGCACTCTACACAGGCACCAAGTTGAGGGTCCCCGTGCGCCACGCTCTAAGCTAAGTTTCTTTGCCAAATACTTAACCTCATTTAAATGAACACCCACGGCGGCCACAAGCAGCTTAGTTTAACGTTGAAAGCACTGGAAACCAAAGGGAAGAAAATAGAAGAGATGAACACTATAGATCTGTGAACATTACGGACTCTGCTCTCTCCTAATTAACTAGTTAATACAGGGAACTTCGCAGTAGATATTACAATTCAAGGAAGCGTGTCTTACCTGAGGGCAGCCCAACAAGGAGTGGTCATGGCTGCTATCACTTCAGCATTTCCATTTTCTGCTCCTGGTTGGAGCCACTGCATAGATCTGGTCACACGTGTTTTTGTGTGGACAACTCATCCAAACACAAGGCCCTGTGGGCGGCAAAGTGGAAGCCACTATTTACAATTTTGCGAGATCAGAGATATTTTAACTCAGACCTTATGCACGGTAATGAGGCCACCCCTTGCTGGATGTCTCCAGCATAGCCTCTTCCCAGGCCCCAAACTCCACTGCATAAAGAAAGAGACACAAATTTCAGGAGGGGAAAAGGATTCTACTTCCATATTATTCTATTACCAGGAGTACATAAGTGTTAATCAGTATAGTAAATGGCATTAGTAACACATAGTCTGCCTAAGATGGATAACAAATCAATTAGAAATTTGATCAAGTTTCTCATAATTTTCTTGTGAAGAATTGAGAAGAAGAGACAAAACCCAAGAGTGGAGTTTAAGAAATTATTTCCACTGGGTTGTGACACACACCTTTAATCCCAGCACTCAGGAGGCAGAGGCAGGTGGATCTCTGTGAATCTAGGCCAGTCTGGTCTACAGAATGAATTCCAGGACAGCCAGGGCTACACAGAGAAACCCTGTCTCAAAAAACCAAAACCAAAACCAAAAAAAAAATGGAAAAAAAAAGAAGTTATTTCCTAGATTTTTCATATTGTTTCCCCCATTCAGGTGTGTGTGTGTATGTATATGTGTGTGTGTGTGTGTGTGTGTGTGTGTGTGTGTGTGTGTTTGTGTGTGTCTGTGTGAATTACCCTCAGGTGTGATGTGTCAACGTATAGATCACATACAATTTTCTCACAAGAGAGTCTCTCCCACAATTACCTGCTGCATAGAACAGTTAGAATGAAGGTAGCAGATCTATGCTACAGAACACAGGAGGAAAACATTTGTATCCTTAGGTAAGACAAAGACCCCCGAGGAACTGTGACAGGTGTCAGGACCAGGTATCCCCAGCTGCCTCCCTTTGACAGGTCTTTGCCAGACTTTAATAAATGAACAAGGAAACTGATAACTTCCCTTGATGCTGTCCAAGAGTTGGAGGCCCACTTTCTCTGCCAGCCACTGTAACTCTTTGTCTCACAGTTTTCATTCATTTACAGAATTTAACCTCTCTTATATCCTAGACCATCCCTTCAAAGCCCAGTACTATTATCCTTTACTCTTCCTTGTTAGGGTCTCCATCTACAGCTCCTGCTCCATGAATTTCCCATCCTGTCTTGATTTCATTCACTCATTCTATGTTCTCACTCACTCAACTCTCCCTTTGTGCTGGTCCCTTCATGGCATTACATATATTTATCTTCATTTCTTCTTAACATCTTTCCACCCCTTACCCTTTCTAAGCCTTGTCCCCGTCTAGACTCTCACTCTTTTGTTCTTTTAAGATGTGCTGTCTTTCTGCCCTTCTTGAATTACATAAGGTTTCACTTCTAAATCCTTATACAGAAAGAAAATACAGCAATTCTGAAACAGCCATTGCTCACATTCTCAGATTTTTTTCCCAGGCTTTACTGAGATACATCTGTGGTTTTTATACACAGCCTTTCCTCTTTGTTGCAAACTTCTTCCCTCCAGCTGCAAACTTTCTTCATTCCAGGAGAGGAAGAGGTGTATGCCTTAGCCTCTTAGAGGGACAGTGCTCACAAAATGCTCTACCTTTTCTTCCCTTATGGTCTCCTGTCTCAAAGGACATCTCTTTGGAAAATGATGTTCATTCTATATCTTAGCCTGACATTTAATGACTACTATAAATAATGACTACATTTTTAACATGCATATAATCTTACAAATATGTATTTGTAATGTGTATTTATTGGTCCCAGTGCCTTAAAAATCAAGGTGAGAAATAGAAGACAGAGATCAATAATGGTTTCAAGACTATTACTTCTGTCTAATAATTGATAAATAAATAGTACTGAAAGTTAGTAGAACATTGACACTATTGTACTGACCCTGCAGGAAGTCATAGAGTTAAATTAGATTCAGGAAAGACACGGGGCACTTCAAAAAGTGCTCATGCTATGACTTGGAGACTATCTAAGTCAGGGCTCATGAGCTAGAAACTCAGTTCCTAGTTGGACAGTGATGGGAGATAGTGGGAACTTTAAGGGGATGGGGGGGGGCTATTGAAACTGATTAGATCCCTGGGCATGTCCTTCCAAAGACATTAATGTAGTTTTATAAAGACTCAAGAGAGCAAACAAGGCCACTCTGTGCGTTTACACTCTTCCACATACAGCTGCTCCCTTCCAATCCTCTGACATGTACTATAGCCAAGAGAACCCTCATCAAAGCCCAAACAGATGTGTCTACCTAATATTGAACTTTCAGCCTCCAAAACTATGAGCTAAATGGAGCCTTTCAATTGACAAGCACCCTTCTTCAGGTATTGTGTTATAGTCACAGAAAACAGAATAATACAACACAAAGCAAGATAATTTCCACATTTTTCAAATCAAATAGAACATATTTGTCTCTTAAAACAATTATCAGGCCAGGCGGTGGTGGCGCACACCTTTAATCCCAGCACTGGGAGGCAGAGACAGGTGGATCCCTGTGAGTTTGAGGCCAGCCTGGTCTCCAAAGCGAGTTCCAGGAAAGGCGCAAAGCTACACAGAGAAACCCTGTCTCGAAAAAACAAAAACAAAAAAAAAAAAAACAAACAAACAAAAAAAAGAACAATTATCAAATTTATAAAATTAAACACAGCTTCATGGATCTTGACATATAATATTAGTTTATATATACTAAATATTGCATATATGACTGACACATTAGTATTTTTCATATGAAATGAAAATATAGCAGAGAAAGCTAAGCTGTGTTTTTCTTTTCCACTCCACATCACTCTACTTAACTGTGCATGATCTCTATTTGTTGAAGTCCTTGTTCTTTTACCTTAACTTTGACTAAATCTTGAGGAAAGTGTCTGTATCATGTAGGAGGCAAAAAAAAAAAAAAAAAAAAAAAAAAAAAAGAACTGAAATGTATTGGGTTTTCACTGTGGTATAAGCACTCTTCTACCTGCTCAACTCGTTTTACACTTGTTACAATCCTGGGAAGTACACGCTGATGTTTTTAATTTTAGGAATGAGGAACTTGAGCTACAGAAAATTTAAACATTGTACTTTAGGTCACATCTCCAGGACAGAAAACGAGAGAACTGAAAATCTCAGACGAATCTGATTTTAGTAATCTAGTCTTCACAGGAACAACTCCAAAATTAGACATATAACAGTTATTCATAGAGTATATTCTGGTTAATTCAGCTATTATGATAGGCATGGCGGTACCCAACTGTAATCCTGGCACAGGAGGCTAAGACGGTAGACTCATTTTTGCCCTAAATCCATCTTCTTCTTAGACATTAACGCAATACTCCTCAGCAAACTTACTTTGTAGTCCTCACACTATGTTGCTACCATAGTCAGAAAATATCAGCAAATGCCATGGAAAAGGCATAAAACAGAGGAATGATATTCCAAGTGGTGATAAACTTTTATGTGACAGATTTATTTTATTTCCGTGAATGTTTATGTCCTTTCTAAGTTTTCTTTTATAATCGAGTGGGGAGAGGGAGAGCTTTGAAATACCAGGAAAGAGCAATATTCCAGATGATGGTATAGGAAACACCACATTTTTGCCTCTC
The DNA here is from genome assembly GCA_902168415.1 of Peromyscus melanophrys. Taxonomy (NCBI): domain Eukaryota; kingdom Metazoa; phylum Chordata; class Mammalia; order Rodentia; family Cricetidae; genus Peromyscus; species Peromyscus melanophrys. The sequence continues at coordinate 32,326 of CABHPR010148794.1, read as the reverse complement.
CACAGAAGCAAAGACCATAGTAGAGAAAAATGCTGAAATCGACCTTTCCAGATCTGTGGAAGGTAACCAAAGTTTTAGGGTTTTGTTTTGTTCCCAAGGCCATCTAGTTTTGTGGCATCTGAATTTGTCCTATTCCCACCCCTCTTCTAATCCCCATGATAACCTCAAAATTCTACAATGTGGAAACCAGAGATGCTGTGAGATCAGCAACCTGGCACACATGGAAGGGACCAGAATAATTTTGGAGTGTCCCCCAATCCTCATCCCTAAAGAATCATCACTATTTGACTTGTCTGGCAGATTCCCTAGGAAAACTCTGCTGTGAAGTTTGTGATTTGACTTAACTTAGAGCTCACTCAGTAAGGAAAGCAACTTGGAGGGAGTGAAGTCCTGGTGCATACGGCAGGAGCCTGGACAACTCTGCTAAGTAAAGGGATCCATCACAAAAGCACACACGTGATTGTTTCTACTTGTACAAAATGTCCAGAACAGGCAAACCCATAGAGACCGAGAGCAGAAGTGTGGTCTCCAGATCTGGTGAGAGCAGTGAATGACTATGAACGGGTGTGGGAGTTCCTGTTGGGGGGTCAAATGTTCTATAATCAGAGTGGTGAAAAAGATGGCACTTTGTCAATATACTAAAACCTACTGAATTGTATGTTCTAAAAGGTAAAAGTATCGTGGTATACGAGTATCTCATTAAAGCTATTATTGAGCAACAGATATAGAAGAGTGCAAGAGTATAAGAGGAAAAGTGACCAAATGTGCCTGCCCCCCGTGAGTCCCCTTACTCTCCCTTTACACCTTCCTTCTTAGCCCTTGGGCTGCTCTCCTTGCCCTTCATCCCACTTTTGACTCCCCTGGTATTGGTAACCTACTCAGTTCTGAGTACCATGCTGCACTCCTTGCCTTGTACAGAAGACTTACGAGCCATGAAGGAGAGGTGACTTAAAGAGGGCCAGCATTAAGAAGCAACAGAAGCAGGATCCTGCACTAAGCTGTTCCCTTGGTGGCTCCCAGAGCTTCCTCTTCATCTGTGATGGAGAAGGACTTGCATAGGGTCTCAGCCCATCTTCTCTCTCAGCTTCCAGAGCCAGAATCCAACCCCTAAACCTGTCAGCATCCACTCCCTTCTCCTTAGGATCTCTCTCTCTCCCCCACCCTGGTTTCCCTCCAACCTCTCCCCATATCTCTGCCAATGCATCCCCAGGACCCATGCTCCCAGTGCATCCCCAGGACCCATGCTCCCAAATTCCAAACTGAGCCTTCGAGCAAGACTGTATGGGTAGCACAAGGTATGTCGTGGGAATAAAGACAATCTCTGTTTTTCCCCTGCAGGATGTACAATGGATAAAAATAACAAGTACTTTTCTCATCCTTGTCATCTCTCACCCACTACCCACAACTAACCTGAGTAATACCCGACAATCATTATTAAGCATAAGAAAGTAACCTGCGAATGTGTAGCATCAACAGGTTGAATAGACTCAGATGCATACTGTACTCAGATGACTACTACTACAATTCTTTTTTCTATGGAGTGACCTTCTGTCCCACAACTGTGAAAGTTTCCTAAGAACTGAAGAGTTTGACTGTTTCAGAATAGTTCAAAGCCAGCTTCTTCCTAAATCCCCCCAGGAGTGGGTGTGGTGCTACCTCTAACATCTCATACTTCCAGACTCCAGGCTTCCAGGAACAGAGTGTTGCTTATGGCCAGCAGTAAATACATAGGGCTCACCCTTGTCACCATGGCTTTAAGGTAGAAAGAATAACCAAGCTGGCTTCTAACCACAACAGACACAATTTTGTAACTTTTTGCTGCCCCAGGATGGGCAGTGGGACCATCTTCATGGGCATGTAGTGTGTGCCAGTTACAGAGGCCGTGGACTTGGAATGACACTATGCTCTGTTCCCACTGTCCTGAACTGGGTAGCCTTCATTTTCATTTTGCCCTGCATCCAACAAATGAAATAGTCAGCAGGCAGCTAGAACAAGACGAACTGTGCACACGGGCACTGTGGAGATAACTGAGTCGGTAAAGTGCAAGTGAGGGAAGCATGAGGACTGGTTTCCACACCCCAAACCACGTTAAAAAGCCAACATGGTTGGTCATGCGTGTTTGTGATCTCAGCATCGAAGATGCAGAGACAGACAGAGCCTGGAGCTCACTGGCAAGCCAATCTATTCAGTGTCAACCAGGGAGCTCCAGATTCAGTGAGGGACTCTGTCTCAAAAAATAAGATGCCTGATGTCAACCAACCTCTGGTCTCTGGCATACACACCACAACACACAGACACACAGACCACAACACACACATACAAACACCACAACACACACACACACACGTGCATAAACACACACCACAACACACAGACACACAGACACACACACACACACACACACACACACACACACACACACACACAC
>CABHPR010148794.1:16033-29888 GCA_902168415.1 Peromyscus melanophrys | reverse complement strand
ACACACACACACACACACACACACACACACACACACACACACACACGCATGCACACAGAGAAGGGTATATATTATGTCTACTTTGCTCTTCCTCCTTCCAAGAGTTTCTCTAGGTTTTGGCTTCTGCTCCTGCTCTGGAGGCTATCAAAGTGGAAGGTGAGGGAAGCTGAGGAGAATATGTCCCCCAAGTATATAAGTATCTAGTTTGGGATCATGATTTTGAACAATAAAAGGTTTCAGCTTTTCTTTATATATACCACATTTTCTTTATTCATCCATACACTGATGGACACTTACACTGATTCTATGCCTTGGTTGTGAATAGTCCCATGATAAACACGGGTGTGCAAGTAGTTCTGTACTGTGCAGTCTTTGATACCAAAGACTGCTTTGGGTAATCATAATCAAGATTGGTATATCTAGATCCTATAGTAGTTCTATTTGATGATTTTAAGAATTTCCGTACAGATCTCATTGTAGCTGCACTAATCATAGCAACAGTGTACAAGGATCTCCCCACCCCACATCCTCACCAGCCTTTGTTTTGATGACAGCCATTCTGACTGGCATGAGATGGAAACTCAATGTAGTTATCACTTGCATTTCTTTAGTGTTCACTATTTTTTTCATTCATTTATTGGCCATTAGTACTTTTTTTGGATAGAGGTTTTTGTTTTGTTTTGTTTTGTTTTGTTTTGTTTAAAGGGTCAGTCATGTAAGGTGAAAGTAATAAGGGAGAAAGAGAAGTTACTCCATGCCAGACACTGCATGAAGCATTACACACTTTTTATTTCTCAGAACAAATTTTGAAGTAAAATGCCACTATGACCATAATTTACAAATTTACAAATGTAAATGTAACAATTAAATAGCTTGTCCCAGGTCACACATCAAGCAACAAACACAGATTCCATGTCTGATTTAACAGCAAGGCCCATGTGTCTGCACTGCTAGGCTCTCCAGCCGAGTGTACACCATTTTCCAGAGAAACAATTATTGAGTACCGAGTGTTGGTCATTTTATTTTTTAACTCATTTAATCCTTCTGACACTCTGAGATAGATGCTTTTAATATTGCTGTCACATAGATGAGGAAACGGAGGGACACTTCCCAGTCACACTGTTAGGCAATGGTAGAAGACAGGTTTTAGGGCGTTCTTCCCTGCTCCAGATCTCAAGCATAACCATCACTGTATACTCTTTCAATGTATAGAAAATTACCTAGTAGAATATAACCTAAGATCCCTTCTGAGCATAAAGAGATATGGAAAAATTACCAGATTCTTTGTTAAATAGCCCTTGAACTAAATTGACTAAGGAATATAATATTCTGATACCAAACTGTCCTTATGTCATTTCCCAAGATGCACCACTTGGAAACTGATAATCAGCAAATCTCCCCAACCTAGTCATCATAGCCTATCTCCCACATGACCCTCAAAAATTCCCCCACATCCCATGAAATTATATTGTGAAGATCTTTCCTCATCACTCATCAACAAGGGTCTCCTAGTAGCCATCTTCCTGAGGCTATTAATATGGTACCCTGAACAAATAGCACCCATTCCACACAGGGTGACCAAAGGGTCCTCTTTCACACCACCATGATTCACTATCCTTCCTCAGAACTTGCCTGTTCATCTAAAACAAGAACCATTCACTCAACAAGAGCCATACGGGGGCCAGTGGGAGGACTTCTGGATGAGCAAGATGGCCTCCACACTTTCCTATACTTTATCAGTTCATCATCCCTAACCAATCCATTCCTCAGTGGGTGCCTTCCTCAGGAGTAATCAGCCATGCTCACTCTCCCCAGAGCAGCCTTGGGATTGGAAACCACACACTTGTCTAATGTAGAAATGACTTCAATGTGGGTCTAGAAATATACCAATGAAACACAGGGTTGGGTCACTAATCTCAGACATGCTACTGGATTATTCCACAGGCATTTTTGTGACATTTAGAGACAGGGTTTTCCTTGCTGTGGTATAGAAGAAAAGGAAGAATGAAAAAGGGTAGTATTTATTATACCTTTCAATTCTATTAGATGATTGAAAAAATATTTTTGAAGGATATCAGTCAATAATAATAACTGTTCTGGTCCCCATAATTGGTTGAGTTACTATAATGTAGTACTCAGGGTGACAGTTGTTAAACTTTTCCTACAAAACTATTAAACCATGTCAATAGAGTGTCAACAGGTGTCTAAATTAGTACCAATTCATATTGTGTCTGTTCATTTCTAAGATACATTTTAGCTCCCCCAACCTAGAGAATTATCTCTTTGAGGGAAGACACTTTTTCAAAACTCTGCTTCATAATTTAATGATTTCACAATTCTGATCATTGCCAGGGACCATGCAAGAGGAACAGCAAGTGGCTTTGGAACTCATAGGACATGGCTTGGCAGCCAGCATAACCATGTCAAGTGATCTTTGGAGAGGTAGAGTCCTGAGGACATGTCCCTGAGGACCTCGTGCTGTTACTGAGCATAGCTCTGCTTATCGCCCTCATGGTCACCATGTCTCTCATAATCTATGAGTTATATCCAGGGGTTTCTAGCCCCTCACTGTGTTACGTGTTACTGGTACTTACAATAATAGTGATTGACTTTTTCCAAGTATTACTGCTGAAGCAGATTAATGATTCAACTACCACACTTAAAAAGAATTTAGACATATATATCGTTAGTAAAGTTAAGATGTTTTTGTTAATGGCTTTGATCTAGAAAATCTTGGGGAACAATTTAAAGTTTATAAAGGTATGCTTTTGGTAGTTGAGCAAGGGACTTGTTAGGTCAAGAAACAAAAACAAAGGCACCCTAGTCATTACTAGCTGATGTGCCTTTCTTGATAGGATGAGTTGATGATCAAAGACAATGATTAATTCCTAGTGCCCATTTCTACCCTAAGCTTCCTGATACGATTTAATAAAAAAACTGTTGATGAGTAGATATGCACCCTGAGGATTTAAAGTAGAAATGACTGGTTGTTTTTCATATATAACAGTTTAGATTTGTGATTCTTTTAAGATTTTTTGGTAAGATTACCTTTTGAGATAAATAATAACAGGATTGATCCTTTCTTTGAAACCATAAAATGCGGCCTGCCAGTAAAAGAACTGGCTAAGAAAAGTATCTTGCTTGCTTACACTTTGTTAATCTATAACAAGTTGCTTCGACATGAATGTATATGGATCCTTAGAAATAACTTGTTTTTCACCTGTAATACATCAAATGTTTAATCATGTAAAAAAATGAGAAACATACTTTTTCAATGTATATTCATTGTAATCATTCACTTGAAAATCAGAATGTAGCCACATTGTAATTTTTACACTGCTTGAAAGATATTACTAGGGTATATAAGCTGTAAGGAGAAAAATATAAAGATATACAGAAGGAATACATCAGGAAAGTGGTAAAGAAAGAAACAAAGAAGATAGAAAGACCCTGACATGTTGAAGGTGTGTGTGTGTTTTGTTTTGCTCCACTCACCAGTCCCAGAAAATTAAGTTTTACTCCCTCAGATAAAAAAGTCAATTGTGTGAGTGATTAGTTTGCCGACCCCACACCTCCCCTTCAGTTTCTGAGCTTCCAAAAGCTGGCCTTACGGCAGCAGACCATACTATATGAATCTACCATCAAGGATCACCTAGAAAAATCTAGTTAAAAATAGAATATGTCAAGAGCAATATACCCTCCCTAGAGTGCTTGAGGAAACTCAGTTTTCCCTCACAGTTTTGAGACTATAAGCTTTTGGTTTATTTCAGCTATCCTGAAACAAAACAATGTTTGTGTTTGAAGATGATTGTATGAAAAGGGACTTTGACATGAGGTTCATCAACTAAGACATTTGCACAAGAATAATAAGTGTAAGCATAAATTAAGGTATAGATACAACTGGAAGGGAGATACTGGTTGGTTACCTTCCTCAGGGATGCACTTGCATCCTTGAGTTCCTGATGAAGCTGGAGCAGGATACATCTATCACATCCACCCCTGCTAAGTCAAGTAAACTATTACATTTGTACAGAATTCCATTTTCTAGGTTTTTAAATATCCATTATTAAATCAGAATGGGTTTGCTATGAGTCTCAAAATTTAATAATACTAAAATTAATAAATATGACACTCAAAAACTAATTGATCTTTCAACTACCAAAAGTAAAACTCAGATTGTTTCTAAGGCAATATGTTCCTCCATGGCCATCCATCTCACTGACAGCCATTTGTTCTGTCTGTCTGAAGTCCATAATATCCTGAGTGGGCATTCCCCCTGACAGTCTCCACAGCACACTGTGTTGTCTCATATACCAAACTCTAATCACATTAGTTCACTGCAGTGAATCTCCTTGGGTTTGAATCAATATATCTTGTAGGTTTTTTTTTTTTTTTGCATTAGTCATATTTTTTTTAAAATGTATGTTCTTGCTCTGTATCCAAGGCTGGCCTCAAACTCATACAATCTCCCCCGCACAGCCTCCCAAATGCCAGAATTACAGGCATGAGCCATGCTGCCGACTTTCAGTCAACAGTTTGACTACAGTTCACAATGACTTCTAACTTGCCATTTCCCTCCTATAATATGAACATTTTATTTTCTCACTTTGTGTTTCAGTGTTTTACTTGTTATTTCCTACTTGATTAGACCAATTTGAATGGGGGTGGGGTGTGATTATGTGATTCAACCACCACTTAAGATTCATTTGACTTTTGATTTTTTTGTGATTTATTTTTCCTTTTTACCAAAAAAGTGCATTAATTTTGTTTTCCAATGGTATCATCACATTGTTGTGTTGATTTCCACTCCTCAAGGATCTTTTGAAGTTATTTTCTCTTTAATTGTTGTTACACATGTATTACATACTGTGTATTCCTAAACACATAAATACAACATGCTCAGTCTGTATAATGCTACATTCTCAAAAAATTTTTAAAAAGAAAATATAAAAAAGATCACATATATTTTTAAAGTTACTCAAAATCAGACACTGAATCAAGTTCTCAGGAAAAGGAAATATGTTTGGGAAGCTATCTCAGTACTATGAAAAAATTTGGAGAACAAAATAAGAAGGAAATGTCAGGGAAGGGTGGATCAACAAATACATGACTGAGTGTGAGCAACAGGGATCAAACTCTCCCTAGGCCTTCTGGGAACTTTGTGGGGCCTGCTCTAATTCTCTAATTCATCAACACATTTCTTGCAGCTCCTGTTTGCTTTGATGATCAACTTCATCAAAGTTTTGAAGAACAAGGTCAATGTCACTGAGACACTGCAGGAAGATTAGAGCATCATTGTGTCAGGAATACAAAATAAACGTCAGCTCTCACAGGAAAAAGTAGCTGGCAAGAAGTAGCAAAGGGAAAGAAAAATTCTACCAGGTAGACAGACCAACTTTCCCTTCTATAATTAATCAGAAAATGGTAGCAAGGAAAGCAATCAGATGTTAACAAGTCATTAATTGCTTCAGGCAACATTTACATTTAAAGTCCTTTGCCGTAAAATATGCCTGACTTCTGCTTAGACAGCAAAAGAGAAGCAGCCACGTGTCCGTGGTTTGTAGCCGATGAACAGCTTAGTTGCAAGAACTGAGCTGCCGCCTGCTGGGTAGGCTATGTTTCTCCAGCGTTATGTACTACCATCACAACAACTGCATGGGACAAGTATTAGAGTCCTAATTTCCGGTATTATTACAGTCCTAATTTCCGGTAAAACGGAAGCTCAGAAAACTCAAATGAGTCACCTAAGATCACTCAACCAAAGGGCCACACTGGAACCCTAGGCAGTTCAGCTGTCAGGAGCACAGTACTCTGTAAACAAGTCAAACCTCCTACTGGGATAAAGGAGAAGGCGGCTGAAAGTGGGGAAAGCGATAACTTCCCCATGGAAGTTCTGTGCTCATGGAGTGACACACCTCTGAGGGACAGATGGATCTTCCTAGGCATGGGTTCCATTTCACTAGTGATAAAAGGGAGCCCAAGGGAGTAGGAGAAGGAAGAGCTGGGAATAAACAGGGCCTGGGTTCCAAGTCAGAGGGAAAATCTACCTTTGAGACTCCCTCCCAGCCTCTGTGAAGGGATTACAACATACAGGTAAGAAAGAACTAGCCCTAAATCCTAATCTGAGCCTCAGGTGGCAAGAAAGTTCCAGATAAGAATGTGAAGGAGTGACATGAAGGAGGTGTTGGAGAAGGAGCTGAGTCCTTGACAGTTTCCCCATCGGAAACTATAACGCATTAGGTGTGCCCCAAGACAGGTTGGGGAAGGTAGCTTTTCCCTGAGGCCTGCTGGTTACAAAAACCACAATTGCCTATGGCTCTGCCTGGAAAAACCACATGTAGGCCTGTACTCAGGAGATGAACTCCTCAGGAACTTTTACTGGAATCTTGAAATCCAAGCACAATTTTGTTCCCTCTTTACTAGGCCTGGGAATTTCATTTATACATGCAGGAGCTATGGTTGCTTTAGGCCCAGAAAGATTTAAACACATTAATTATTGTTCCAGTGGTCACTGAATCTTTTAAAATATTGACACAAGAAAAGGACAGAAGAGAGAGAAAAATAACAGAAGTGATTTTTTTTTTTAGTTTTGAGAATAGTAATGTTGACTAGATTAAAATAAATAAAATAAGCAATCACTTTTGAAATGTTAGTGATAGTGCCAGGTACCTATATATCAATTATAGGGCACCTGTCCCAATTCTTAAATGAAAAAGTTCTTACTCAACTCTAACCTTGCACAATCATACAAGCATGTAACTGAATTGAATTTATCTGGTATTAATCATTTCCATTCTGATGGGTACACATGGCCTTTGTGGTGACTGTCAAAGAGCCAGCGCTTACTAAGAATCATTCCCCAAATATTCCATTTTGAAGAATTGTTTACAGATGAAAACCCTTTTTTATGATCATTGTTAATGATAGGCAGTATCATTGGATATTAATGATTTATTAGATGTAGTAATAAATGGATAGGAAAATCACAAAATTATAGTGAGATGTACAAAACATTGATAACCCTGACTTGACGTAAAGTCTAAAGCCTCTAAGCTATGCTCTCTTTATTGGATTGCTTCTGTCTTCCAAAGGCTGCATTAGCCTCGCACCTCTAACCAACCGGTTGGTTACATCTACAGGGGGAAAACGTAACAAATCTGTAAGCTCCTTCTATATTATAAAGTCTCTCTTGCTCTCTCTCATCTCTATCTATCTATCTATCTATCTATCTATCTATCTATCTATCTATCTATCATCTATCTATCTACCTATCATCTATCTATCTACCTATCATCTATCTACCTATCGATCTATTTATCTCCCCCCTTCCCTCTCACTCTCCTCCTTCACGTGTGTGTGTGTGTGTGTGTGTGTGTGTGTGTGTGTGTGTGTGTGTACTACAGAGAGATTAGAAACAACCAAGATGACCTCTGAGGGACATCATGGCATCAATAATGCTGAAGTTTGAATCCGGCTTTGCTCTCTGTCCATACAGGATGGTGAGTCATCCAGTGAAGAGCACTGTGATGGAAATTACATGTGTGGTAATGAAGAAACAAGAAGGAAATAGTTTGCACAATCCAAGTCAACTCTCATTTCAAAGGGACAATAAAGCGTGGATCCTTTAAAAGCTCAGCTTAGCTTCCAGATAAAGGCACATAGCCATGGAATGAAGCGCTCCTCCTAGGGGCTATGAGACCTTGCATTAAGGCAGCTCCTGCCAAGAAATGCTTATGGTGTAAATCTGCTGGGTGTACACTATTCAGATCATAGAAACACGTTTGTGAAGCTCACCGTTTGGAAGGAGTCGAGTGCTGTGTGGTCTGCTGTTGCTGGGCCTGGACTTCATCGGCTGGATGGTGCTGCTGTCTTCTGTTCCCCATAGGCAGAAAAGGCTCCCTGATCTGCCTCTGCACCACCGAGGCCATCTCTCTGCCCTGTCCACCACTGCCATCTTGCTTCTCTGCTGTTACTGTTTTCCTTCCTTTGAACCTCCTCTGCTCCCCGAAGCAGCCTTCACACTCTTCCCTCGGCCGACTCACTAAAGGTACAAAGGACAAGTGACACAGCATCCCCAGAGTCTTCGTCTCGATTGCCTGGTAACAAACAAACAAACTATAAACAATGTGGTCACGTTCCATTCTAGAGAAAGTAGGTCACTTGTGATTTCCAGAAAGATACAAAGATCTGCAGAGGCTTCATTCAACTCAGGATGTTAGAAAGACAACACATAGGGCTAGCCTGACCTGAACAGAAGGCCTGTTTAGTGGGATCTGGGGCTCTAAACAGGCTCCTGAGCATTAGGAGAGAATATCTGTGATTTGAATTAGAAGATAGCAAATGCTTTAGTGTTGCAGAACTGTTAGGTGCCAGAGATCATTTGATCTACAAGGTTAATATTTACGAAAGGAGAGGCAGAGGCCCACAGGCTAAGGGTACTCAAAGTCACCTCACTAGTCCCGGATTGCCTGGCGTTAATAATTCAAAACAGCCATGTTTGGAGTGATTTGGCTGTTTTCTTCTATTCTTTGCTCTGGTTGTTTTGTTTTTTAAATTGCATAGCTTCTGCAGAGAAGAAAGCAAATTATGATTACCAGACCAACTGAAAGCCATGTTATCAGCCTCTCCGCTGTCTTATCCCTAGCAACAGAACTTCGTTTTTTTACCTAGTCCAAGTCCAACCGCTCTTTACTTCCCATATACATGACCTGCTGATCCTCTCGTTTTAGGTTCTTGGTTTAGTGACTCGGAAGTGATTTCCAGTTCCCTGACCTTGTCCCTAGAGCCCCTTGGTTCCCTGCTCAATCCTTCAGCTCAACACATGATGCACCAGGAGCACCTGTTCTCTGTTTTCACTTTCTTGTCTCCATTCACTCACTCCACAGGGCACCTAGTAACAAACGGAGTGCAATCCCCACTCGCCACCAAGGAGACCCAAGCTTACAGAAATCCTCGAGGAGAACACGTTTGAAGGGGTTCGAGGCTAGCTGATGAAACGGCTTTTTTGTTGTTGTTGTTTTCAAGACAGGGTTTCTCCATGTTGTTTTGGAGCCTGTCCTGGATCTCGCTCTGTAGACCAGGCTGGCCTCAAATTCACAGAGATCCGCCTGGCTCTGCCTCCCAAGTGCTGGGAACAAAGGCGTTAGCCACCACTGCCCGGCGATATGGCTGTTTGTAATTGCGTGGTTTATGATGCCAAGAGTTGAGATCCTTTATAACAAGGGCCTCTACCAACTGCTTTAGCCCAAGATTGACTATTAATAACTTTGACTCCAGAGCCAGTGTGATGCAGACACACAGAGGTTTGGGTTCTGCATCCTCAGCAATTGACATTACCCTGAAATGCAGCCATCCAGGCTAAGCCTGAGTCTAGAGGAAACCAAGAACTCCACACAAGGCAGTCTCTCTGGGGACAGGTGGGGCCAGCTGTCTTCTCAACTCTACAATCTCCACGCCTCACATATTTGGGATCCCTACTTGCCTCCTGATATGTAAGCCTCTTGATTATTTTTTCTTTTCTGAATCCACATCAGTGTCGTTACTCTGCGGGCTCTTCTTTTGTACCCTCTAACAGTCTGTGCCACAGGACTACTCCTCCCCCTCAGTCCCTGAGAATATCCCCACATTTACATTCGATCCGGCCATCTCACTCTTCACTCAGACTTTCACTCCTCTGTATTTCTCACTCAGCTATTCCTCATTCTGCCAACTCTTTATCTTAACCAAGGGATCCCTCCACTTTCTGTCAGTTAATCCCTTTAGCTGTCACTTCTTTCCTTAGATGGCACTCTAAAGTACTAAAATGCAACCTACCTTTCCTGGGCAACCTCCTTCATCCCCAGTGGATGAGACAATATCAAATATTTTGCTTGTAGCCCAGAATCCCCCCTTAAACTCTTGGTCTATGTGACGAAGGGCTCACTGGCCATTTGATTACTGAAGAGTCTATAACCACAAACGGTTCAGCAGCTCCACAAGTGGACCATTTCCTTGATAGACTTTTCTTCTGAAAGGCAATGTGACTTTGGCATCACTTTGGGAGTGGGCTGCTTTCACCCAAGAGTCAAAAGAGTCCCTGTTTTTTAAAGATCTAAGCAGAAGAACCAACAATAAAATGTGTTTTGTGGCTGTCTTCCACTATTGGGGATATCCTAAGAAAATATGGACTCAGAGGCAGAAGAATTACTGTTGAGGCCAGCGTGGCTACATAGCAAATTCTAAGACAGCCAGTGCTCCACAGTGAAACTCTATTTCAAAATGTGTGTGTGTGCGTGTGTGTGTGTGTGTGTGTGTGTGTGTGTGTGTGTGAGAATTATCTGATGTGTAGGTTATCATGATATCTGTTATCAAGGTTACTTTTCAGGGATTCAAAGACACATTTTATTGAAAACACTGACTCCTGATTTAGCATGCAGATGTCCAGTGGGTGATTGGAATGAGATGAAACTGTATAGCATCTCTAGTTTCATTATGTGTTTCTCCTTGGCTGTCTGAACCTTTGGATCAGATTATTACACAGTTCTTTTTGTAGACATATTGATAATTTGATTTTTTTCTGGAGCCGTAATATGGCCAACTTGCCTTAGGACTCATCTGGTTTCTCTTCTCCCCCATGAAGGCAAAAAAAAAAAAAAAAAAAAAAACCCACACAACAGGACAGGAAACACCAGACCATGAAAGGGGTGAGAAGAGGTAGCGCTTGAGTTCCTGGAAGATCGTAACTTACTCCAAGAAAAGGTCTGCTAAGTTCTGCCCCATTAGCATTGGGCTCTCCCTTGTTATTCTCACTATTCCTGAGAGTCCTCCACTTCTTGGAGTGACAAGCTGATTTGCCAATGATACTCCCACTTCTTCATCCTTCAGCCTTTGAGTGAATGTACGCTGTTGAAGCTCTCTGTTCTGTTTCATTCCCATTAGCTTTGTGACACCAAGAGGAAAAAGATTCCACTGTAGGGGCTTCTTCTACCAAAGAGAACCAACAAATCATTGGTAACACTCTTTTGTATCATCAGTCACCAAATCCTATAGACATCGTTACTATCCAATTTGACTAATGTATTGAGCAAGTATATATCATTAACTATATGCCAGATATCAATCTAAGTGCTTAGGATACAGCATCAAACAAAATAGTCAAAGCCTCATGCCCGTGAAACTTAGGTTTTGTAGTGAGCACATAATGTGTGCTCGGGATTGAATTGTGTTCTTACTTACATACTGAAATTCTAACCCTCAGCACTTCATAACATAACTGTATTTGGAGATAGTGTTTTTACAAAGACAAGATAAAGTCCTTAGGACGGACCCTAACCTAGTATTATTGGTGTATTTATAAGAAGAGAAAATGTGGACTTGAGTACAGAGAAAAGACACAGGGAAAAGCTGACTGTCCACACTTCAAGGAGAGAAGTATAGAAAATCAATTCATGTTATTCATCCTGTCTATGGTATTGAGTTGTCCCATCCTTGGAAAACAAATAAAATACTTATTTTGTGCTTTAAAGAAAAGAAAATTTTAGAAGGTGAAAGTGATTTTAAAAAGAAAAAAAGAGAGGAGACAGGAAAAGTGGTAACCAGGAAAAGGAGCAGTCCAGTGTGTTCTAGCGAAGAAAGGGGCTTTGTGTAGGAAAAGTGCTGGAAGGGGAAGAGACAGAATGTTAACTGAGAAGTGGGCCAGATTCCAAAAAGCTTCTTAGCTGAAGACAGAGAGTTTGGCCTTTCTGTTGGCATCTCAATCTCAGCACTATTAAATTATTTTTATTAAATAATTCTTTGATGTGAGGGGCTGTCCTGTGTATTACAAGGTGTTAGTAGCCTCTGTGGACTCTGCCTAGGAGACACTGACAGTGGCCTTGCTCGTCTGTGCCACCTCATGTAACCACATTTGTTGCTCCCAACTGTCACCTGCACACTGAACAGCCTCTGCTTGGGAATCAATGCCACAGATGAAGCAGAAAATAACTGAAACAGTAATCAGGCAATCAAATGGTTCCAATTGCGTTCTTTGAATAAATATAACAAGAATGGATTGGGTCAGAGAGAACAAAGGGAGAAGTGGAGAAATCTAGGCAAGGTGCCAAAAAGAAAAAAAGAGGACAGATTCAAGAAATATGGGTGTTAGGCTCCAAAGAAGTTGTGTGTGAGGGGGAGCGAGGGAAGAGTCATGGATTTCTGTCAGTTCATGTTTTAAGCCCCTGGGTGAATGCTAGGGGACAGAAGCAGATCTGAAGGATGTTGGAACATCATTCTTTTCCAAACATGGAATTGTCTTTTTAAAAAATATTTGCCATTACAGAAGAGATGTAAGTGAGGATGGATATGTGAATCCAATGCCCTAAGGAAACATTAGAACCAGAGATGGAAAACTTGAGAGTCCTCATCTGTAGATAGAAAGCCACAAAACAAGATTACATCATCTGAGAGTAGCATGAAAAGAGTAAAATTAATTTTTCTTCGCTTACTTCTTTAGTGAATTAGCAGTACATAGCCTTTGCTCATCTTTCTAGTTGAAGTTTTCTCCATTTTTGTCATGCAGAGGATGGCTTTAATACTATGAATATTAGTAGTATAGCTAATAGAAAAGCCAAACCATTTTTCCTGTATGGAGTCTAAACTGAGTACCATGCCTTTAAAAAAAAATCCTAGTACTGCAAAACTGTAGGACTTCACATAATCCCCACAAGGATGCGCCTAGTCACTGTCTCCAATTCTCCTCAAGGTTGAAAACACTGAGTAAATCCAGAGTAACCCACATGCACACTAACTGTGCATTAATGAAGGCTCAGCAACACTATGGAATTACTGAGATACTTACTAAAATACTAACATGGACCAGAAGCCAAATTGGGTTTCCCTAAGTCAAGAGCTGGGGCATTAGGTCTACCAAGATGACAAGAAGTTCTGCCTGGCTGACTGTCCCATAAGTTAACCCTGGAACCTCCATAAATTGGTCTCTTCAACAGACAACGATTGTGCAAAAAAAGAGCAAGTGTACACTCCTTATCCATTTCACAGTCTCCACAGGAGAAAAACCCTGAAGTCTGGACTTGTTTCTTTGCAGTATCACAGATCAGTCAATGTTCTCTTACATACTAGGCAAGTACCCTCCCATTGAATTCCAATTCCACTTCATTTCTGCTTTTAATGCCTACCCTACCTCCTAGGAAGAGGACCCAGCCCAGAGAATAACAGACTCTTAAGCATAGATTAACTATTCTTCCCTTAGCAAGAAATATGTGTGAGGTGGGAAGAAATGAGAAAAT
This sequence comes from Peromyscus melanophrys, assembly GCA_902168415.1. NCBI lineage: Eukaryota > Metazoa > Chordata > Mammalia > Rodentia > Cricetidae > Peromyscus > Peromyscus melanophrys. The sequence goes on along the minus strand of CABHPR010148794.1, from coordinate 16,626 downwards.
GCCCCTTGGGTGCTTCCCAAAAAGGATAGAAGGAGAGATGGGACTTCCCTTTCATGTGAATGAGGGAGAAAAGAGATTTCCCATCAGAATCCACATAAATTTTCTATTATTAATTTCAGAAACCATCACACTTTCATGCTTGTTACTAATAAACCAAATGCAACCATCTTCACTTCGTTTTTCAGCAAGACTGGTGCTACATGATAGGCTGAGGGTGATGGATTTGAGAAAGGTTTAGAGCATCTCAAGATGGACATTTCTCTGAACTAGTGAAGCTGGCTATTTAAAAGGCACTTCTACATATGGTACAGGTCCTAAGAATTGTATCAAGTTAGACCGACTGAACCTATTGTGTTCATCAGCAATCATAGCAAGGGTAGCAACAAACCATCAGAAAACATCTGGTCTACAACCTTGCACTATGTGGGGTGCCGAGTGTTAGGGCATAAAGTTCTGTCTCCATCTTTAAGAAGTAGCCTGAGTCACTGTGGTGTCTTCAGAGGGTTGTGATGGGTGACATGACTATTCTTTAACATATTCCAGTTCTTCTTCTTCTTCTTCTTCTTCTTCTTCTTCTTCTTCTTCTTCTTCTT
>CABHPR010148793.1:0-10749 GCA_902168415.1 Peromyscus melanophrys | reverse complement strand
TTTGAATTATTATTATAGAATTTCAAGAATTACTATGGTTCATCAAAACATATACAAATGAAAAAGGGGCTGATAAAGAAATCATAGAAACATCACCCTTTACAATAGCCACAAATAATATAAAATATTTTGGGGTAACTCTAACTAAGCAAGCGAAGGTCCTGTATGATAAGAATTTTAAGACTCTGAAGAAAGAAAGTGAAGAAGATATCAGAAAATGGAAAGATCTCCCATGCTCATGGATAGATAGAATCAACATAGTAAAAATGGCAATCTTACCAAAAGCAATATGGAGATTTAATGCAATCCCCATCAAAATCCCAACACAATTGTTCACAGACTTGGAAAGAACAATACTTAACTTTATATGGAAAAAGAAAAAACCTAGAACAGCTAAAAGAATCCTGTATACTAAAGCAACCTCTGGAGGCATCATGATCCCTGACCTCAAGCTCTACTATAGAGCTATAGTAATAAAAACAGCTTGGTACTGGCATAAAATCCGACATGTGGACCAATGGAATCGAATTGAAGACCCTGACCCTAATTCACACAGCTATGAACATATGATTTTCAATAAAGAAGCCAAAACCATACCATGGAAATAAGAAATCTTCAACAAATGGTCCTGGCATAACTGGATGTCAACATGCAGAAGATTGCAAAGAGATCCATATCGGTCACATGCACAAAGCTTAAGTCTAAATGGATCAAAGACCTAAACTTAAATCCAGTTACACTGAACTTGATAAAAGAGAAAGTAGGAAGTAGTCTGGAACAAATTGGCAGAGGAGACCACTTCCTAAATATAACACCAGTAGCACAGACACTGAGAGTGACAATTAATAAATCACACCTCCTGAAACTAAGAAGCTTTTGTAGAGCAAAGGACATGGTCAATAAGATCAAACAACAGCCTACAGAATGGGAAAAGACCTTCACCAACCCCATATCTGCCAGAGGGCTGATCTCCAAAATATATAAAGAACTCAAAAAGCTAGACTTCAAAATACTGAACAATCCAATTAAGAAATGGGCTACAGAGCTAAACAGAGAATTCTCAACAGAAGAATCTCAAATGGTTAAAAGGCATTTAAGGAATTGCTCAGCATCCTTAGTCATCGGGGAAATGCAAATCAAAACAACCCTGAGATACCATCTTACACTGTCAGAATGGGTAAGATCAAAAACACTGAAGAAAGCTTATGTTGGAGAGGATGTGGAGAAAGCGAACCATTCCTCCACTGTTGGTGGGAATGCAAACTTGTACAGCCACTCTGGAAATCAGTATAGTAGTTTCTCAAAAAATTGGGAATAAGTCTTCCTCAAGACCCAGTTTTACCACTCTGGGCATATACCCAAGGAATGCTCAATCTTACCACAAGGACACATGCTCAACTATGTTCATATCAGCATTATTCATAATAGCAAGAACCTGGAAAAAACCTAGATGCCTCTCAACTGAACAATGTATAAAGAATTTATGGCACATATACACAATGGAGTACTACTCAGCAGTAAAAAACAATGATATCATGAAACTTTCAGGCAAATGGATGGAACTAGAAAATATCATCTTGAGTGAGGTAACAAAGACTAAGAAGGACAAACATAGTATGTACTCACTTATAAGTGGATACTAAATGCGAAGTAAGGGATGGCCAGACTGCAACCCACAGCTCCAGAGAGGCTAGCTAACAGGGAAAGACCCTAGGAGGGACACATGGATGACCCTGTGAAGGAGAAGTGGATGAGATCTACATGAGTGGACTGGGTGTGGAGGGGTGGCAGAGGGTGAGGAGAGGGAAATGAGAACATAGGGAAATGTGAGGGTCAAGCTGGAACAGGGACAATGTGGGAGGGCAGGGAGAAAGATACCATGATAGATGAGGACATCATGGGAATAGGAAGAGGCAGGGTGCTTGGGAGGCTCTCAGGAATCCACAAGGTTGACCCTGCCTTGGTCCGCTGGCAGTGGTCCAAGGGTACCTGGACCAGTCTACTCTGGAGACCAACCTAGCAAATAACCTAGCTGTCATCACAGAGCCTTTGTCCAGTGACTGATGGAGGCAGATACAGAGATCCACGGCCAGGCACCAGGCTGAGCTCTGGGAATCCAATTGATGAGAGAGAGGAGAGATACTGCAGGTAATTACATCGAGATCATGATGGGAGGATGTGCAGAGATGACCAGCCACACTAGTGGAAGACCATGAACTGTGGACTGGTGGCTGTGGAGCCCCCATGGGACTGAACTAGGCCATCTGGACATGGTTGTTTGGCTGAAACTGGGTGGCTGTGGGGCATTTTCCCACCAACCCCACAGCTTCTCAGAGTTTTCTTGAGTGTGAGCAGCAGGAAATATTAGATAGAAGGATTTATTGCAGAGAATCTTGTGGAGATAAACAGATAGAAAATAAAGGATAGCCTCGAGAGGGCCTGGAACCTTTTCCAATGGGCCCCGACTGTCTTGGCCCCAGGGTTTTTATAGAGATGCCAAGGGGTGGAGCAAATGACCTCCTCCCCCAGCACAGCCAAATGCAGACCATCTCAGACAACTGCACTCAGGCCCATGTTCCTAATCATCCTCTATGCGGACATGCTGTGTAAATCCATGAGGAACCCGAGAAAGGGCTCCCACAGGTCCCCCTTTCTTAATATATAAAAAATAACTATTAATGGCTTACAGCAATCTCCATAGCTGTTACACCTCCCAGTATGGGAATAGAGGATGATATAGATAGCATTTCTCTTTTAAATTAGGTCCAAGGTGACTACAGCAGTCTTAGCTGCCTCAAGCCCTTTCTAAACCAAAAACTCTTAAGGCGACTACAAACTTAAAGAATCTCTTAGCTTCATCATTACCATTAACAGGTTAACATAAATATTGCTATACATAGTCACAATTCTCCCAATCTTACAACACAAAGCAAACTCTTAACAGAACCATTTGAATTAGCATATATGGTGCTATATATAGTTAACAATTTTCTCCACCTTACAACTTTAACTCTCAATCATTTGAATTTTCTTGCTAACAGAACATAGGAAAAACTTCGATGTATTCACATCAAACTTAAATATTTTCTTAACTTATATATATTCTTAATGTAAGGCACAAAACCAGGGTGCATTAATATCAATAGGTTAAACATAATTTCTGCAAACATAATTCAACCTCATAACTCCTCCTTTTCTTTATAATTTTTTAAACAAAGTCCCAAACCTAGTTAGAAAAAACCCAAACTTATACAATTCCTACAAACCCATATTGAAAACCAATATTCTCAATCTAACTATTAACACATTTTGAAAACTTTCAGCAAAACATCCAGAAGAAGTTTTATAATAAAACTCTTTACACTTTAAGTTTTAGTATACCCATTTGTGTTTCTTACTAACAAAACATAACATTAATCCACTCAAATAACAAGAAAATGTTTTTTTCAATAGACTAAGGAACATTAACTCTCCCTTTAATAATTTTTTAAACAAAATCTCAAACCTAGATAGAAAACCCAAACTTTTCTGTTTAAACAGTTCCATTTGTAACACAAAACCAGTTCTGTACATGATTCCATTTTTACATAAACAGTTCCATAAAACAACTTAAGAATCACCAGTTCATAAAGCATATATGCATACACAAAATTGCATCTTTAGACTAGGTAGAAACAATAAATTTCTTCATTTAAACTGTTCCATTTTTAACCCAATTCCAGCAAACAGTTCCTAGGTCATTACTATGAATAAACTCAAAATTGTCCCATTGAAATGAAATCTCTATTGTGCATTTTATTTCTTAAGTCTCAAAATTCAAATGATAAATTCTGGTCCTAGCCTTCCAAATATGAGAAATCCATAACCAAAATCTTTTTGTAGTTTTATCTCATTTTTAAGTTCAAAAAAGTAAATTCTGGTATCAGGCTTTCACTTCCAAATATGAAGAGACATTTTACAACCAAAACTTTTTGCTGTTAACAATTTTAGTTCAACCAAGCGTCTCTGCAACTTTTGTTCACACAGACAGAGACCTTTCTAGGGACAGTAGTATTCTAAACCATACCGTTTTTGATGTTAGCTCAGATTTTTCTGTGTTGCGTCGATTTTCCATGGATCTCAGCTGCGGATGCCTTGTGCTGGTTCTCGCGTCCACCATTCTTAGCTTCTTAGTGGCTTCTGGAGCTTTTGAAACCATTCAGACTGCCTACTTTGCAGTCTACTGGGACACTAACCTTCTGTGTCTTGGGTTCTTTCACCATATACATTAAGAATAGATTCACACTTAACATTTACACTTTTACAAATTCACATATAACATTAACATCTACGTATTTATACTCTTTAAGGGAACTATAGAAATACTTTAGCAAATATATTTCTTATTACTTCTAATATACTTCTTATATTTATTCTGTCTTATTCTTATTTAAACGTACATTTACAACTAGCATCTTTACTTCTTACAAGCTTATTACTACATGTCTTAAGACTACTTTAGATACTTCTTACAAGCTTATAACTCTATAGATCTATTTTACAAACTTATGTAGGGCTACAATTAGCATATATTTAACTTAGCAAACACCTAAAGATTTCTTAACACAGATCTAACAATAATTTTAGCTTATTTTCATCTTTTTCTACTTCTTACTCTTAATTATCACCACTATTTCTAATAGAAAGATTCTTTTAACCTCACAGGAAGTACATACATCATTTCTAAAGTTTAGAAGTTTATAGTCAGCTTTTCTATACAACACTGGGATTTAGTGAGTGTTGTCGTTATAGAGTTGTGATAGTTGTTGCTAGGGGACTGTAACCTTCCCAGGACGAAGCCACACTCCAAAGTTGCCAGTTCTCTCAGCCGTTCTGGACCGGCAGAGATGCACTATCAGCAGTAGACAGTTTTTAACTAGAGGCTGTCCCTTCACCCAAATTCATAATAGCTCCCCTAAGTAGTTCAATTCAGACAAACGTTTCTATTACAGCAGTACTCTTGGTTTGTTCTACTGAAAAACTTCACTTCATGCTGAGTGAAATTACCTTATTTACCTGCTGTAAAGCTCTTCACCAAATACTGCACAGCTATTAGGTGATATAAAGTATTTTTCTAAAGGAGCTAGTAAAGCCAAAAGCAGCATAGCTCCCAACTCTATTTCCTCACTCTTTGCATTAACCAGTGACAAAACCTCAGAAACACTAATCGAGCTACTTTCATTCTGGTTCCTTTATAGGAACGTCATTGGAGCTGATGTTCCTTAGTTCCACGCTCCTTCCCAGATGCTCCGGTAACCACCAAGCTTCATTCTCCTCTTGTGAAAAAACACAAACATGTCCTTAACCCCATATTAACACAGGATCGGGACCCTTCCATAATCCCGAGCAGGGATCTTTCCATTTCACATTACCCTCAGCTAATGGACCAGGAAGATTGGAGCGAGTGAGCTCTAATATGGCCCACAAAGCATGGCAGCTTTCTTTTGTGAATAGCGTCCTGGATTTGTTGAAGCATTTTGACTTGTTAATTCCAATATTTTCACCGTAACTGTTACTATTCGAAAGGAGTCAAGAACATAGATGTTCTTTCATGAAACATTTCCTTCATTAGTTTACTTTGAGAAAAAGCACTTTCAGGATTTAGGGTTTCACTTCATTAGCTTTAATCCTTGATGTTATTAGCAGCTGTGATATTTAGCATTGATTTCTTATAAGGAACTTTCAGGAGAAGCAACTCTTTTGTAAGACAGCTAGATTTTCTGAAGTTTGTTTCCCATCTGTAAAGCAGTCATTTCTTTTTGAATGCCTGTTTCCTTGTCTCCTTATTAGATTTGCAAAGGAATTACTCATTGCAGGCAGTTTGTTCAAAAGGCAAAGAACTTTTAATTTCAACATAAGTTTCTTCATATCTAAGACAACATTCAGTGTATAAACTGTTTTCTCAAGGATTTTAAAGTGGCTTGTTTGCTCTTATAGGTAGCTTTTTGTCATCCAACTACCGTAAAAACTTTGCACAGCTATTAGGGTAAATAAGGCATTTTACCAATGGAGCTCCAAACCGCCAATCACCTAGTTCCACATCCTTTCTATTTTTCATTGGAACTGACACTTAAACTCTTAGACGATTTTCCTCCTTATTATTTTAAAAGCTGTATTTTAAGTTTACCATGAACGTATTTTCAAGCTGACAAAATGTTTCAGGGCAATTTCGCCATCTTAAGGAGAAAATCTACCTTTCCCAGAATGCATTTCCCTTATATCAGTCCATAATAATATCAGTCCCTTATATCAGTCCCTTATATCATTTCCCATATCAGTCATTTCCCATAGTTCTTTTTGGGTCTGAGAGTCAACTGGTTCTCTTTTACCAGACTTGCTTACAAATTCTTGCCTGGGAGGTTTGAACAAAGTGTTTTGCTTTTGCAGTGGGAGATTTGAACAAGCATTTTACATTTTCAACAATGGACATTGGGAGGTTTCTGGTCTCTCCTCAGCTGACTTTAACAGGTGTCTCTCCTTCATCAGACACTGGCCCCAAAATCACAACTGCACCTGCCTCTTTAGCACTCATTGAGGCTGGCATTTCTGATAGCAACTTTCCTTGGGGCTTATGCTTGCCTTAACCAGTCAGTGAAAAACAAAAGCATTTACAACAGAGCTCTTCCATAGCTCCTTCAGAAAGATTTTCTCCCATTGATTTTATTCTCATTTTTGCTTGTTCCTTTCCCCCCAGATACATGGCTTCAGATATCTGAGGCTGCTCTGTTCCTCTGCTAGCTGCCTTTGGAGGTAGGGGCTTTTTTTCTCCCCCCGCATCTGCCTCAAATTCTAGCAGCTTTTTCAGGTCATATATTTCCTGGGGAGGAATATGTCCCTTCCCTTTCTTCAGAGTCTTTCTCCCAGACAGTTCCCAGTTTGGTCTCAATTTATTCCCTCTACCCAGAAACATTTTCTGACACTACAGTGGCGGCTTTCCCTGCTACTGAAGGTACGGGCTTTTTCTCCAATTGTTTTCAGGGTCTGTGTGGTTTGCGTACAGACTGAAAATCTAACAAGGGAGGTTTTTGCCATACCTAAGCTCGCATTAGGACACGTGTTTTGCTCATAAGGCCTTCACCTGGTCCAGTCCCCCAGTGGGTTGGGTTTGCTTGTCTGGGAGCTCAAGGACAGAGCTTATGCCATAGGCAATCACCCCTCAGGGCTACACTCCCTCATCTCAGGGAGTCAGTTGAAACAAAGCTTTTCTCAAAGAGGTGCTTTCTCTGACAGAAAAGAAAGCTTTACTCCTGGATAGTTCTGTTCTGCCCTGGCTGGGCTGTTTCCCCAGACAGCCTTCTGACTCAGCAGCACAACTGCTTCAGACACAGGTCAGCTTTACTGTTTTCCCATAAAGGTCCTTACTCTGATGGGAAAGCTTTTCTCAGATTTCTTTTTGCAGCTGTGGACCTATCAACACGGGAGTTGTAGGAAAGTGGGCAATTGTGCTGTTCCCACTGGCTTTAGCTTAGTTTGTTCATTAGCAATCTTCCCCTGGGTCCTGCACCTTCCTGCCTCAGCTGTGTGCTCCAGGAAGTTTACAACTGCAGGAACCCTAGTATCCCCGAAATGCACTCCAACTCAGAGACACTGGCCAGTTGCCTCTGGGTTTTTGCTCAGAAGAGAGGATACAATGCTAACAGTTTGCATTGCTTCAGGGGATCTCTGCATTAGGACAATTAGGAGCTCCTCTTCATTCTAAAATGCTCACTCAAACAAAACCCTTGATGCCTCAGCTGGGCTGTAACTGAAAAGCTTGGCTTTTTTGCTTTTCTCAGGTAAAGTTTTCTGCCCTTTTGGGCTCTCTGTAGCTCTTTACCCACACTCTCCCAAGCGTTTCCCTCAAGGTACTCTGAGCCACTGTCTTTTACTAGCTTGAAGAGACAGCTTAGAAGAGGTTTTTAGGAACTTGTCCCTGCCTCCTGCATTGCAGGGTGGATTTTTAAAGCTTGAAAGACAGAACTTAGGTTTTGCTGTCTTAAGAGGTTTGTTTTCCCTTAGAACTAGTCACAGGTGGTCCCCATACTAATATCTTCAGGTGATTCTAATTTGTCCTGAGAGAGTTCTGAAAAGCTTTAGTTTTTAAGTTAAGAGATTTTGAGAAAGATTAAAGCATTTTAGAGAGATTTTTTCCCAAAAAATTTTTCAAGAAAAACTTTATAGTTTAAGAGAAAGATTTTTTTCCCCAGGAGAGAGAAAGACCAACTTTTCCCAAAACTTCCCAACTTTAAACTTTTTGGCTTTTTATACCTCCATTTTTGCCTCAGGGAGAAATCACTTTCTCCTGCAGCTTGGACTTAGCATTTCAGCTGTCCCCAGGTCAAAAGCTTCCATAGGAAACATTTTCTTCCCCATAAGCTCAGAGAAGAGCTTTACTACCCGTAAAGCCCAAAGAAAGATTTTTTCCCAGTGTGCGTTCATAGCCCCCAAAGTTAGAAAATTGAAGTTTTTCTGTCTAGTTACCTTACTTATCATTCTTTTTCTACACAATTTTACACTTCTAAGTTTTACCTACACTATATTACTACCCTATACATTATACTTATTTTTCACAGATAGAAATCGAGGAAGGGATAGAAGACAGAAAATTCTGACAGAAGAGGATTGCGCTGCAGCATTGGACATCCTTCCAGTCCGCTTTCCTTTTCTCTCGAGGATAAAACCCCTGCCTCTCAATATATATATAAAATATATATTTTCCATAACATAACCTTTCCACTGGCAGGGCTGACCCACACTTTAGTCCCTGTTCATTTGTCTTTAGTCCCCCCTTTTTCTTTTTCCTTTTTTCTTTAGTCCCCCTTTTTTCTTTAGTCCCCTTTTTTTCTTATTTCTTTAGTCCCTGTTCAGGCGCCATTCTGTGGGGCGTTTTCCCACCACCCCCACAGCTTCCCAGAGTTTTCTTGAGTGTGAGCAGCAGGAAATATTAGATAGAAGGATTTATTGCAGAGAATCTTGTGGAGATAAACAGATAGAAAATAAAGGATAGCCTCGAGAGGGCCTGGAACCTTTTCCAACCAGCCCCGACTGTCTTGGCCCCAGGGTTTTTATAGAGACTCCAAGGGGTGGAGCAAATGACCTCCTCCCCCAGCACAGCCAAGTGCAGACCATCTCAGACACCTGCACTCAGGCCCGTGGTCCTAATCATCCTCTATGCAGACATGCTGGGTAAATCCACCAGGAACCCAAGAACGGGCTCCCACAGGGGGCACCCAGGCAGGGGGATTGGGATCTGTCCCTGCTGCATGGGCAGGCTTCTGGAATCCGCTGCCTGTGGTGTGACACTTTGCACAGCCTTGGTGCAGTGGGAAGGTGCTTGGACCTGCCTAGACTCAGTGTGCTGGGCTCTGCTGACTCCCCATGGGAGACCTCAATTTGGGGGATGTGGGGATGCGGGGTGGCTTGGGAAAGAGGGCTGGAAGGTGGGAGGAGGGAGGAGGGGAGATCTGTGGATAGTATGTGGAGTGAGTAGAAAATTTCTTAATAAAGAAAAATGAAAAAAAAGAGACATTTTAGGTCTGGTCAGTTTTGGTGAGAGATTTTTTTTTTAAAGTTCTTTGTAATGAAGTTTTAATTAAATTGTTAAAAAAGAAATTCACTTCCTGGTTAAGAATTCAAATCATTCCATTTTTGTAGAACATTCTGTAAGGAGAAATAAAAATAAAAAATAAAAAATAAATTCTTGATGCAAAACAACCAGGAATTTTTGGACATTATGCAGAGACCAAACCTATGAATGACGGAATAGAAAAAAGAAAAAGAAAAAAAAAACAGCTCAAACATCCTGAAAATATTTTCAATAAAATCTTATAACAAATTTTCCTTACTTAATGTAGGTGCTAATAAAGGTACAAAAACACCCAAGAAATTGGGTCAGAAAAGAAAGCCCCCTTGTCACACAATAACCAAATGAGTAAGCATACAAAACAAGGAAAGAATAGTAAAAGTTGCAAAGGAAAAAGACTAAGTAACATTTGAAGGCAGACCTATAAGAATTATACCTAACTTCTCAATGGAGATTCTAAAAGCCATAAGGGCTTTTAGATGCAGGCTCTAAGAAACCACAGATGCCATCCCAGACTATTACATTCAGAAAATTTTCATCACTATAAGTGGAGAAAATAAGATACAATTTATACAATATCTATGTACAAATCCAGTCCTCCATAATGTACTAGAAGAAAAAATCCAATCCAAGGAAGCTAACTACAAACATGAAAACACAGTAAATGAATAATATAGCATCAGCAAAACCAAAAGAAGAGAAACACACACACACAGACACACACACACACACACACTAACACACTCTCATACACATACCATCATCACCACCAATAACAACAATAACAACAACAAAATAACAGGTATTAATAGTCATTATTCCTGATATCTCTCAATATCAATGGCCTCAATTCTCCAATGAAGACACAAATTAACAGTATGGATGCAGAAACAATATCCATCCTTCCAGTGCATACAAGAAACACACTTCAACATCAAGGATAGAGATTACCAAAAGGTGAATGCTGGGAAAAACATATTTAAAGCACCTGAAACTAAAAAGCAGTCTTGTGTAGCTGTTTTATTATCTACCAAAATAGACTTCAAACAAAAATTAATCAAAAGCGATGGGGAAGAATGCTCCTTAGTCACAAAGGAAATTTCCAATATGACATTTCAATTATTAATATCTATGCCCCAAACACAAGG
>CABHPR010148792.1:10610-38981 GCA_902168415.1 Peromyscus melanophrys | reverse complement strand
AGACACTGCCAGTCGCCGCCATGACAAACAGCATGTGAAGACGCCGGTAAGCCACGAGCCAATGTGGCAAGGTATAGATTTATAGAAATGGATTAATTTAAGATGTAAGAACTAGATAACTAGAAGCCTGAGCCATTAGCCAAACAATTTAAACAATATAAGTCTCTGTGTTTACTTGGTTGGGTCTGAGCAGCTGTGGGACTGGCGGGTGGTAGAGATTTGTCCTGACCGTGGGCCAGGCAGGAAAACTCTAGCTACAGTGAAGCAAAATAAACCATTTCCTCAACACATTGCTTTCAGTCATTGTGTTTTCTCACAGCAATAGTAACCCTAAGACAACAGCACCCAGTTGAGAGAATAAAACCTTTAACATGTTTACAATTACATATCTATGCTCCACGAGGCATATAAGTCCTAAAACTGTCCCCTTCTAGGGTATTTCACAATTCTCTATTAAGTACAACACACAGACTATAAAATGTAAAACATTTCAGTGCCCGTTAAGTTTATTTAGTCAATATAGACAGCTCGTCCAGGACATCCTGGCTCAAAGGAGCCCTGTTTCATCACTAAGTGACAAGCACTTCCCGAAGCTCAGCTTGGTTACTGTACACATCATTTATTCCACAGCAGGAAGGAGAGCCCTCTTTATTCTGACTCAAAGGAGTGGGGCTTCACTCAACAGTCAATGCTTCTTTCACCATCATTTTCCCTCTACTGCTCCCATATGAACTCTGGTCTCTCTCTCCCTTCAGCCTTTATCTTTGTCTTATTTGCTTCTCTTTTCCATAGAAATTAGTTTCATTCTTGACTGTCTGCATTGCAATGGGTACAGTGTATTTTTGTCTTCCTGATGCATTTGCAGCATATGTTCATTGAAGCCTACCATATATAAGGCACCATTTTTAGGTACTGTAAATACAGCTAAGAAGAATTACAAAGTCCTTGTCCAAGAGGGACTTACCAATCTTTGGGTAAGATAAATAATGTATAGAAAATGTCTTTCTAAGAAGGTGATATTTTAGCGTAAACTTGAGTAAGATTAGAGAGCATGTCATGTATGCATCAGTATATTGGAGGAAGAGAATCCAGTGCAGAGGGAACAGCAAGAGTCACAGCCCTAACAACTGAGTTCATTTTATTAGAGAGTGGTAGACAAGAAATACATCAGATGGATCCTGTTAGCTGTGATAAGAAACTGAGATCTGATTCTACTATGAAGGGAATCATGGGACCATCAGAACCATAATTGTGGTCTTATATGGCTCAGGCTGGCCTTGAACTCATTATGTTGCTGAGGATAACCTTGAATCTCTTGAATTTTCCGGCCTCCACCTGCCAAGTACTGGGATTTCAGGGCACACACCGCCTTGTCCAGTTTAGGCAGTGCTAGGGGTGGGGCCTAGGGTTCTGTGCATACGATGCAAAAATTCTTTCAACTGAGCTACATTCCTAGCCCCTCATTTACATCTCATTACTTTGCTTAAAAGTCTCACATTAGCTACTATTATTGTAGGTCTGATTTGATGAACTGTAGTTATTTCCTGGCAAACATTTGTTAAGTTTATATACAACTTAATTTAATCTTTACAATAATCCTATTTGTTAGATAGTATTGTCTCTTTCTTACACACATGTAAATGGAAGTGGCTTAAATTACTTTTCTGTGTTAATAACCAAGTTCAAGCCCAGGACTGTTCGGTTCTGAGACTTGTGTGCCTCCCTCTATGATGATGTTTTCTTTCTCTATAAGGAGTCTAACACAGACTGAGAAATTAAATCCAAAGAGTCACTTTCAATAACAAAGAATGACTGGGTATTGGTCTTTGCATTGTGAACATTCCAGTTTCTCAAAACTTGGGTCTTCTACCTTTCAATCATTTGTTTCAAGAATGTTATATGGAAAAAATAAATGTTTATCTTTTTTTCTGTACTTCTATAATAAGTACTGAATTCAGATTTAATAAATTCAGAATACAAATGTCTTGAGAAGCTTTCTTCCTGGGTAATTCCCCAATGTTGGCCACAATCATCATTTATCTTTACAATATAGATATTAAATGTTTTCTGAAAATATTTGATTAACTCTTTCAAATTTAATTTCTATTTTTATCAAAATAACATAATGCACAAAAATATGGTAAGGCTCACTGTGAAAACAGCTGTCTTCTCACCAGCCTACCACAGCTCCATTCCTCATTTCTGAAATGTGAGTCTATCCAATTCAGAAATGAATTTTCTATGGCTTCTATCTTTATGTTGCCAAATAATGTGTTTACGTGGTTATTTCTCCTGGTTTTGCCATAATCTTTCCTTTTTTGTTTTCCTCTGTTCTTGTCTACTCTAAGAATTTCCAAATGAACTTGAAACTCTTATAAAATCCTTTCTGTGCTGTTCAAAGTCTTCTGATTGCTTTCTACTTATTCCACATAAGAGCCAAAGTCCTGTGCCAAGGGCCTTTGAGGTCCTACATAGAGCACTGCCCTACCCAGACCGTCCCCTCTAATGTCATATTAATTTTTGCCATTCATTTGTCTTCTCAGCCACACTGAGGTCCAGGATACTTCTCCGGACTGTTACACTAACATCTTTTCCTGGAATCTAGAACAATAGAAGCTTCTTGAACTATACGTGTACATGAAAGAAATCCAAATGCACCACCGATTAACAGGGAATGCAAAGCCCCAACTAGGCATCTCTTGCCACCAAACGCAACCTCCAGTGCTAGGAATGAGTTACATCTAATCAAGTCATTGACCAAAGGGGCCCCAGGGAAACCCCCAAACAACCGAGGCCATTGCCGAGGCTATTGGTTGCTATCCACAAACTCAAGGTAAGGCCCTATTGCTAAAGACAACACCCACATAATTCATTGAACACAGAGAAGCTGAGCTGGTGTCGACCTAGAGCCTTCACCCCTACTGACTAGTGTTCATGGTACTGGGAAGTACTCTGCATACTACCATAGGAATAAGGTGAGCACTAACTATCCCAGCTACAAACTTTGTAGTAGACTCTGGTAACTTGGTTGTAAGTTGAGATGGGGCAATGGTGGCACAAAAATTGTGGTAGTAGCCAGCCACTGTCTGATTGGATTTAAGGCCCACTCTATGAGGTGGAACCCATGCCCAATACTGCTTGGCTGGCCAAGAACCTGAGACTAGATTTAGGCCATGGATCTAGGGGGAAACCAAACACTACTGTTCCCTTGAAGAAGCAGAACAATAAAATGACTCCTAATGAAATTAAGCTATACTCATACATCAATACCTTGTCCAACCATCATCAGAGAAGCTTTCTCCTGCAGTAGATGGGACCAAAGACAGAGACTCACAACTGGACAATGTGCAGAAAGTGAGAGACTTTGGAACACTCAGCCCTAGATTGGATTTCTCCTTCAAATCCCTCTCTGCAGGGCTCAGGAAACCATATGGAAGAGGAGGCAGAAATAGTGCAAGAGGAATTAGGAATGGAAGGCACCAAAAACCAGATACAATAGGACTTCAAGTCCTTCTAATAGGACTGACACCCATGTGACCTCACAGAGACTGTGGTAGCATGCACAGGGCCTGCAGCGGTCTGGGCCAGCCGGAGTCCCAGCACTGAGAGGAGAAGTAGACACATGCTTTCTTCCCTAACTAAAAAGTCATCTCCAACTGACAGTTACTCACAAAGGAAAATACAACCTAGTTTTCTTCAACTAAGTCTTATTTGGTATACAAACCACACCTATGGGCAGGCCCCATGTCCCAAAGCCAATGATTAACATAAAACTAACTCAATGGTTGTTTTGGACTTTTGGAGATTTTTCTCTCATAATGCTTTTTTTTTCCTTACAGGTCTTTTACTTGCATATGATGGTTCCCAGTTTTGTGTTTTCATGGGATTTGTGTGTGTGCAAAAGGTCTCTGCATCAATATGTTTTTCTTTGGTTATTTTTTCTTTCTATTTGCTTGTTTGTTTGTTTCATCCTGTTCTGGTTTATTTGTTTTTATTTTATCATGATTACTTTTTTAGATTCCTGTTTATTTTCTCATGAGGGAGAGCAAGTAAGGGTGTAGATGTGAGTGTGTAGGAAGATAGGAATGATCTCAGAGGAGCTGCTGGAGGGGAAACAATAATCAGAATATAATACATGAAAAAATTAATTTTCAATTTAAAAACATAGTTCTTTTCCTGGAAGATTGTCTCTTCAGATACCCCATAGTTCCATTCTTCATATCCTCCAAGTCTCATTGCAAATACAAATATATTTCTTAAATAAATTATGCCTCCTCCCCTTGGATCACCTTTCTCCCTCAGCTTCCTTATTCTTTTTTTCTGGCTGACTTGATGAACTTATTTGATATTTGTTTACTGTGGATATCCACATATTCCACTAAGCTCCACAGGGTAATAACAGCATCAGTTTTATTAGCTGTTCTGTTCCCAGTGCATAAAACAATGCTTGGTACAGAGGGGTGCTAACATTTGTTGGATAAATGGATTGTTTAAGATTGAGCTGTGCAATAGTCTACAATGAACTTAATTTCTTCTGTAATGGTCTGCCTTTGCATTCCCACTGCTTTGCTTATTAGATTGTTTTTCTGTATATTTAATCAGCTTAGCCTAAATTATGCTGATGCAATAAAAACTAGCCCAATCAACGCGAGCTTCTTTTTCCCCTCTAGTCTACTCTGGGTCAGGGTGGAAACTCATATCCTCTGGTATCGTCTGTCTAGGGCCCAGGATGAATAAGCAGTCTTTGGTTGTGACCTACTGAACTCAGGAAAGGGAGAAAAGAATGAATTGGAAAACCCTGTGATGGCTCTTAAGGCTTCTTGTGCGTTCACTGCACGACTTTTGCTCTCATTCCACTGGGCAAAGTAGATTGCACAGCATTCCTCATGCCAGTGTTTCAAAAAAAAAAATACACTCTCTTCCTAAAAATCCTGGGAATGAAATAAGTATAATGGAGTAGGCAGCATTATTTGTTAATAAATTATTTGCTGTTTCCCTTATCCTTTCTTTGTGTCTTGTTTTGCTTCTTATTGTGATAAAACATCATGACTTTGGCAGTTTGAATGTAATTGGTCCCCATAGGGAGTGGCACTATTAGAAGGTATGGCCTTGTTGGACGAAGTGTATCACTGTGGGGGCAGACTCTGAGATTTCCTGTGCTCAGAAATACTTCTTCTTTTTTTTTTTTTTTTTTTGGTTTTTCGAGACAGGGTATCTCTGTGTAGCTTTGCGCCTGTCCTGGAACTCACTTGGTAGCCCAGGCTGGCCTCGAACTCACAGAGATCCGCCTGCCTCTGCCTCCCGAGTGCTGGGATTAAAGGCGTGCGCCACCACCACCCAGCCAGAAATACTTCTTGTTGTCTATCAACTTCCTGTTGCCTGCAAGATGTAGCATTCTCAGCTCTAGCACCAAGTCTGCCTGAACAGCCCCATGCTGCTCTCCACCATGATGATAATGGACTGAACCTCTGAAACTGTAAGTAAGCCACCTCAATTAAGTGTTTTCTTTATAAGAGCTGCCATGGTCACAGTATCTCTTCAAAGCAATAAAAACCCCAACTAAGACAGTGACCAAAAGCAACTTGGAAAGGAAAGTGTTTATTAGGCTTATACTTTCACATCACAGTCCACAACAAGAGAAGCCAGAGTAGGTACTCAAGTCAAGAGCTTGTGTTCTTCTAGTAATTAATTAATTTCTTCTCTTTCTCCTCCTCCTCCTCCTCCTCCTCCTCCTCCTCCTCCTCCTCCTCCTTCTACTCCTTGTTCTCCTTCTGTCAACTTGATACAAGCTTGAGTCATCAGGAAAGAGGGACCCTCCATTGAGAAAATTCCTCCATCAGATTGGTCTGTAGGCAAATCTGAGGAAATTTTCTTGATTACTGATTATTGTGGGAGGGCCCAGTCAAATGTAGGCAGTACCATTCCTGGAAAAATGATCCTGGATTGTATGAAACATGTAGCCAAGCAAGCTGGGGATGGGGACAAGTCAGTAAGCAGGGTTCCGGTATGGTCTCTGATTCATTTCCTTCTTTCAGGGTCCTGTCTTGAGCTCCTGCCATGGCTTCCCTTGTTGTGGATGGTAATGTGGAAGTAGAAGCCCAATAAACCCTTTTTTCCCCAAGTTGCTTTGGGTGACAGTGTTTTATCACAGCAAAAAGCAAACCAAGACACAGAGGAAGGATAAGGGAGACATAGCAAATAATTTTCTAACAAATAATCCTACCTACTCCATAATAATTACTTCTTTCCCAAACTCATCTGTAGAATAACACCATACCTTTCAAGGTGACCAAACACACTTGGTGATGCTGTTTTACAGGCATCACTCCTGATGTATCCTCCCTCCCATGAAAGTCCTCGACTCTAAGCTCTAACTCCTAAGCTACACTAATACTTTGTTGTCATGAAGAGAAGCTTCTCATTTTCTACACTTGATTTTGGCTTCTAGTCTTCCCTTTGTTGGAGTCTTCTCCAGTCTTGGAGAGACCTATCTTCCTCTTACTTCTGCAGAAACAGTCCTTCCAGGCAATTAATATTTGGGGAGTTTGATTTGGTTAATATCTTTATCTATACATCTGATTAAACACTTATACATTGTTCATGATGTTACCTATGAGTAAGAATTATAGTTTCTAGATTGGAAATCCTTTTGCATTATTTCACTTACTTTTGGTGTCCAACACTAAACACTTGAGGACATTCTGATACTAATATTTTGGAAGCTTTCTTCTCACTATCCAACAGCTTATGAGTTCTTTATCAAGTCTGTGTTTTTTTAAATAGAATATTCTAATATGTCTCTAGACATATAACCATATTCTCAAGTAGGAAGAGTTTTAATGTAGTGAGTGCTAAGTTCATGCGACCTTGGAGAGTGAAGGGAAGTGTGGGAGCCTTTAAGGCTTCAGATACTTTATCTCTGTTTTCTGAGCAGCACAGTGAATGATCCCACACTGGCAAACTCCACATTTGACACTGTGAGTGAGCCTCTCCACAGCTGCTGCTCACCAGTAAAGGGATTTTCTTTTCTTCTGCATTCTGAATCTCTTATGACTACTGCTTATTTGTAAAAGAAATTTAAAAATAACTGACATCCTGAGGAAAAAAAAACATAGAAAATGCAGTTTCTAGCTTTCTTGCCCACAGTGTAGGAAGGAGCCCAGGAAAGTGGGACGTCTGGTTCTGTGTAGACACGCGTGCTGGGTGAAGGTCTCCACTCTGCATGCAATGGACACATCTCATCTGGAAAAGCATACGATAAGAAACTACACTGAACCCATTATTTAATTGTCTTGGTTATCTCCTCCTGGACATTGTATCAATCTTATATTGAGATCATTAACATGTTCTTATTTAACTTTAAGCATGCTCCCTTATTTGCCCTACTTTTAAATTATATCTCATTTTCTAAGGTTTTCTATTGAAGCTCTTGAATTTTCACTCTACTGAATTTTTATGTTTTCTTGTGGTATATTAAACTTCTTTCCATATGGTATATTTCTTATATGCATTTTTAAATGCAAATAATTATCTATTATGTATAGAATTTATGTTTGTAAGATGAACATAAATTTGAAAATATACATTATGAAATGTATATTTAGTTATATAATATATAAATCATTTGTATTTAATTTTCAAAGAATTTTATGTTTTTAGATATTTTTTTCTTTAAAAATAAAAATGAATCTTTATTCTAAAAGAGGTTTGCAAACAGGCTTTTTGTGTTGCCCCTCCTTTTAAAATAAGGAACAGAATTGAAAGCACAAATGGGCACTTGTCCCTACAGTCAACAGTGACAGCAGACTCAAGGTAAAGTATCCTGTAAGGCATGTAACTGCCTAAAAACCTGGAATGATTAATGCTCACAGATATCCTTTTTTTTTAAAATAGCATTCACTTTTTACATTATATATACAATATTTATTTTTTATTTCTATTTTTTAGAAATGAAGGGTTTTATTATATTGCTCATGATTGCTCTGCTCTCAGGGTCAATGATCCCCCTGCCTCAGCTTCCCAAGTATCTAGAACTATAGATGTGAGTGACTATGTGTGAATATGTGTGTCTGTGTGTGTGAGTGTGAATACACACACACATACACACACACACACACGTATGGGCATATGTGTATTCATGTGTAAAAAGGCCAAAGGTAGTCTGGTATATTTCCCAATGCTCAGCACTGTTTTCTGTTTTTTTGTTGATTTGTTTGTTTTTGAGATAGAGTCTCTCACTAAACCTGGAGCTTGCTGAACTGGCTACACTAGTTGGCCAGTGGGCTTGAGGGATTTTCCTGCTTCACCTCTCTACTGCTGGGATCACAGATGCACAACACCAAGCATTTTTTGCTTGCATGGCAAGCACTGTACCAACTGTGCTAATATTCCAGCCCCAACACAATATTTTATACATATTTAATAATATTATAGCTTTTCTTAAAGAGTTTTGTTCCCTGTATTATCTATATCTGCTTTTTAAGTATTATTCTTACCTTAAAAGTATTTCTACATTTCTGGCTATATTCTCCAGAGACTGGATGCCCTCTGCCCTTCATGGGCATCTACATGCATGTGGTACACATAAACTTGTGTGTACATACACATACACAAAAACAGACATACCTGATAGTATGATGCCTTTGGTTCTTCATTGTTGAATGCAACCATAAGACCACATTCAGGCTACTAGTAGGAATAGATGGGACATACCACTTTCAGGCTAGAGAATTTAAGGCCTCATTCCAGTCTCCAGAGAATTTTCACTCAGGCCTTGGCATGGTGACTGTTCAGTTACAAGGGATGGCTACCCTACCCATCTAGGTCATCAAATAACTATGAGTAACACTGTAGAATCTTATTGGCACTCTTTGGTAACCATATAGAAGGAAATGGGAAAACAACTGCTATTTTATACCCCTACAAGCTTGAAGTTGTTTGCTTTGTAGCAAAACCAACCTTATCCTCAGCAGCCAGGCTTTCAGCTGGTTTGTTTAAGTCTGTCTTTTAGATTATAGGAATCTCTCCAACAATTTTGCTTCTTGGGTGTCATTTTTATATTTGAGTAAAACTCTGAAAGGGGGTTTACATACTCAGTGGACATAGCTAGGCTTTTAATAGAAGGGCCACATGGAGTTGTGGCTGTACATGCTGACTTTTCTTTTGGTTGGATAGTAAATCCTGAGGAAACTCTTGTTATGATATCAACAAAGGAATCACCAACAGCAAAACAGGAAAGGGTAAGTAAGCAAAAGAATAATAATCTTCCTTCTGCCATGCCCATTTGTATCTGGGCTCTTACCAGAAGGTACCACCACCTTTAGGATGGGTATTCCCATGTCAATTAAGGAAATTAAGACAATTCCTCAGTTGAGGTCCCTACTTCAAACACATGGCAAATTGGCATTAAAACCAACCATGACACCCCTCAAGAGACATAAGTTCCTATCATGTCCTGATTGTATCCTTAAGCTCTAAATTATTAGGTAAATTTCTCTATTCAATTCTGTCAGACAAAAGTCATCCTCATTGTGCTTTTACGCTTATACTGAACTCTTATCTGTCTTATCTTTACGTCATTTGTGGTGGTTTGAAAGAAAATGGCCCCTAAAGGGAGAGCCTAGGAGATGTGGCCTTGTTGGGGTAGGTGTGGTCTTGTTGGAGGAAGTGTGTCACTGTGGGGGTGGGCTTTGAGGTCTCTTTTGCTCAAGCTTCACTCAGTGTGAGTGTCAGTTGACTTCCTGTTGCCTGAAAGATGAAGCATTCTCAGCTCCATCACCATATCTGCCTGCATGCTCCATGCTCCCCACCGTGATCATAATGGTCTGAACCTCTGAAACTGTAAGCAAGCCACCCTCAATTAAACGTTTTTCTTTACAAGAGTTGCTGTGGTCATGGTATCTCTTTACAGCAATAAAAATCGGAAGACATCATGTTACTTGATTCAAAGGGATGTGATAAGAATTTCATATGTAGCATTAAGAAAAGCAAGTAAATGTAAATTATATAAAAAGGTAAAGTAGGCAAAAAACATTTAATGGGGTCATTCACAGCTATGTTTTCTCTGTTCCTGGAGGACTATAGGCCAGGTATCTTATACTCTTTCAAGGAACCCATCTAAAACCATGCTGAGAGTAAAGAGCTTTGATTCTGCTATAAAACTTGGAGTGTGGACTGAAAGGTTTCAGAATATCATATTTAGTGTTATCTTTCTTCCGATGATAGCTGCTCACATTTTATAGATAATCCTCTGATATTGCCTTCTGAAAGTTTTATTTCAAAAGCTCCATGTCCATTTGTTCACCTATGTTATTGAGGAAAAAGCTCATAATCCCAATGTTCATATGAGCTATGCTCTATTTCCTGAACATATTGTAGCCATGGAAACAGGAATTAGAAATACCAAAGCTGTATTCCATGCACCTAATCTACAACCTGAAATCTCTTTGGAAAGCTACTTATGCCATCATTATTATCAAAAATCTCTACTGGGGAGGAGTCTACAATGAGAGGTACTCCCATTATTCATCGTCTTATCTTTACCAAAGTAAATGACTGGGGTAAATGTAATCACTGAAAACAAATGATCATCTGCCTTAAGTAAGATAACAATAAGAACTGAAACGATTGACATGGAGCAGTAATTGTCTATTATGATCCTTGAGCCAACAGTATCAGCACCATCTTGGTAGAAATTAAAGTTCATTTCAAAGCTTAGAATTAAAAACTATAGAAGTAGAAAACAGCAGTCTGATTCAACTAGCTCTCCAGACTGCTCATTCTGATACTTATAAGAGTTTTAGGTATGTTCTATAATGACAAGATAGCATGCAGAAGAATAGCAGGTCATCAGGTAAAGACTACAATATATTCAGCTTATTTTGAATACTATCTGATAGTATCATGATACTACCCTGAATATAACTTAAGGATGTAGTTGGTTCCAGCCTTTGCATGAAGCCAGGAGGATGTCTAAACAGAAGGGAATAAATTTCTATTTTCTTGCTGAGGTGAAGTGATTAACTGTTACAAAGACTGCTCCATTGCTCCCATATCCATCTTATACTGTTTATTTTGTGGATCAGAAAAGCCTGATAAGATCATTTATAACTGAAGAAACTGTAGACATGAGACAAACTCAAAGCAAAATAACAGTACTAATATGACTATATGACACGTTGCGAGAGTCAATAACTTCTTCTGTCTGCTGCAACACCTAATATTTTAACTTAATTTTTTGCAGAACAATCAGCACATCAGTCTGAAAATATTTTAAATGGAAGTATAGGGACAAATTGCCCTTATTTTAGTGACTATTAAAGTGAAACATTGATGATAAAAGCTACACATTTACCAAGAGGCAATCTAAACTGCATACCATGCTAGCCCTACTTAGTTTATGTTAAAGTGTATTTGTAAGTGCATTTTCCAAAAATATAGAAATATATGATGAATAAGCTGCTTATAAAGTGACTATAGTTAGCCATTATTAATGTTTGTACATAAAAGCCTCCAGCCTTTCTTAACCATTGTTTGATGCCTTCACATGGGATGCCATGGTATATGCAAGCCATGACTTAATCCTTGTGATAGTTAATCTTAATTGTCAACCTAAGAAGATCTAGAATCACATTGAAGATGTGTCCCTGTGTGGAATTATCTGGATTAAGCTAATTGAGGTGGGGAGACTTGCCCATTCCCTGTGATGGGATCCTGGATGTAATAAAAAGGAGTGAGCTGAGCACAAAATTTATCATTCTCTGCCTCCTGACAGTGTTAATGTCATGTGACCAGCCACTTCCAGCTCCTTCTTCCTAACTCCCTATCAAGATACACTGCACCTTGATCCTGTGAGTCACAATAAACACCTTTGAGTTGCTTTTGTGTGGGTGGTTTATCACAGCCACAGGACACTTAAACATTTATAATTTGGGGGAGAATTATGACTATTTGATTTTTCATTTTTCTTTTCTTTGTTTCTTATTTATTTGCTATTGCACAGAACTCTTTGACCAACATCTTTGCCTGCCTATGTCTAAAATTCTGCGGATTCTTAGTATATCTTTTCTTTGACGGTAACTTATAGACATCTTTTAGATAATGCCCTGATACTACCTTCATTGAATTTTGTTTAAAACTCTTCAAAATAATCAATATACTATCAAAACTAGTATTACTAGGCTTCAGACCAAGACTTTTCTAACATATCTCCCTGGTTGTTAATGGCCGTATCTCACCAGTTGTTACTAAAAGGCTTTCCCCTCATTGACTTTCACAAACTATGTTTTTGCCTCATTTTTTACCACAAAGAAAATATTCTATTTATAACTTTGTTGTCTTCATATGAACTTTTAAAAAGTATGTTAGGATAAGTATATTCAAATAATTATTCTCCACTTACATTTGTTTTTCTAAGAACTCTTTCCATAGTCTTTGTCTATTTGTTTATTCACAACTGAGTGATTTCTTATTGGTTTTGGGAACTGCTTTATCAAGCATTTTTCTCCATTAAGATATTGAGATTTGGATCTTTATTAAACAGCCCTAATACAAAATAAGAAAAGTCAAGTATAAACCTATGGAAAATTCAATACAAGGCCTTGCTTACGGCACACATCTTTCCCAGACTGCTCATTGGATCGTCATCCCTCTATGCTATATCAATCCAGGTCTTCATCTGTGAAACCTTCCTTTCCACTTCTGCTGTAAATCTCCATCTAGACTTACCCTGTTGCCTTTTCATTGTCTTGGGTCCATCACTTGCATTCCTCTAATCTGATTCATTGTTTGCTGTTAGCATCAGCCTGAGCTGGGCTTTGGAGTGAGCATCAAGAAATTTCAGGCCATGCCTGCAATTGATGGAAGTCTGTGCCACTGAAGAAAAGCCCCCACTTCCCTAACAACCCTTCCTGGCTTATGTGCCCTGTGATAGGAGTGGGGCCCCATATACCATTCATGGCTGACTCCTGACTCGTCCACCCATTCCGTGACAGAGTGTCAATAAGCTCAATCTAATGAGTATCTTCTGTAGGTAATTATATCTATTCTGATTTTACGATAGGAATATCCATGTCACAGCCAGAGGACAGGGCTTTAACATCCTGCTCGTCATGTATTATAATAAATTTACCTATAGGTCTCCTAGTCTCCTGGGACAGCCAAGGAAGGAAGAAATTGTTGTTTCTTCCTTCCTAACATCCTCGAGCTCCTTTCTTCCCTCTACTTAACACAATTTGTTTTTCCTGGTTTTCTTCTTTTCAGTTTCCCCAGTGTCAGACTTCTATGAAGGCCTCTGCTGATTCCTGTCAGCAGCCTTTACAGGTTTTCTCTTTAGAGATTAATGATGGCAGACAAGGAGGAAACAGTGGAGAGCAGAATGGAAGGATGAAGGGAGAGAGAATGAGAAAGAGGATCTTATTTAGTAGATGGTATGGATTGCCATTCTTTACATTGAGAAGATGCTGAACTCCTCCCTTTACACTGAGAAGATTCCCAGACCCCTCACTTTACACCGAGGAGATGCTGAGTTCCCTCCCTTCAGCTCCATTGCAGTAACTAGTTTGGATCCACTCCTGTATCTACTCACCTGATTTTTAGTTCAGTTTCTAACTTCTAGCCAATGTGCCATACTTTTATTTCCTGGTACTTGTAAATGAATAAGTAATATTATCCTTACCTAAAATAATATGTTTCCTTGAACTATTATGCCCTTTATTTTTAATCCTATTATACTTATTTTTTCTGTTTTATAACTTATTGAACTATATATCTTTTACCTTTTACTAAATTACATTAAGACAAAAATCTTTATCTTATATACCCTGAGGTAAGTCTTTAAGCACCTGGCTTACTTGGGGACTTTATATTCACAGAAAAGAATTGGAAAATCATTTCAGGTATTATCCTCATTTATTGACTTCAAACAACCCCATCAAATATTTTTCATCCAAGTCTTTCCTTGTTTACTTTTCAATCAGCGTAAAACAGCTTCCTTCTGCCCATCTAAAGCCCACTAACTTGTACTCTGACCTCCCTACCTCTCCTTAAGCATTTCCCCATCACCTAATCCTTCCTTCTTTTGTGTAGCTTTAAATGCTGTCTCCTCATTAGCTCACTTATTAGGTGAAATTCTTGTTTACCCTTCCCCAGGTGTGAGGGTATCAGGGTGAGTGGTGAGGGGAAGCAAAGGAAAGGATAGGGAACAGAAGGACTCTACCCTAAAGAAACTTCTAAGCACAGGCTCTGAAACATGATGTCCTCCTCCAGGCTCTTTTATGAGGATTCCCCCTGTTGGAACCCTCTCATTAATTACTTTTTATGACTTGAGAGTCATACCCAAATTCTTGTTTCAGACAGTCTTCCTTGGACCTTTCAATTTGAATTAGGAAGTCTTCTTTTATGTTCACACACTAAGAATTGTAAGATGGTTATTTTTATTACAGTTTTGCTTCCTTGCAATCCCACCTATTGATTGAGAATAAGACCACTACCACAATTTAAGACCAAATTTGAAGCAAGTTTTAAATAAATACTGGCCAGGTGGATGGGGTCTAGCCAGGTCCATCTCCGGGTTTCCAGAAATGGCCCCGAATCAAGTTTTGCAGGGGCCTAAATATTTCCCTTCAGGTCCAATCAGGGGCAAGTATACATCCTGACTTACCTCCAGCCTACATCCAATCAGGGACTAACATACATCCTGACATATTTCCTGCCTGTGAACCTCTTGCCCACATGTGATCAAGCACATTCAGTGCAGATGGGTCAAACAAGCTTGTTTAGGGGAGTGAAAACATGTGGCTTGTTATCTCCCATAAACAATAGCTTCCAGCATCCCAGGAACTATCTGTGTTAACTTGTGTTAATCCCATCAGAGAGAATAATTCCACTACCACAATTTGAGCCACATTTGAAGCAAGCTTGATTTTTTTATTGGGGTGTACCCAAGAGCTAGCCAGAGACTGCCTCCTAAGTCCGGCTAAAGAGAGCAGCCCCAAATCCATCTCTTGGGCTCCTTTTAAGGAACAAAATCACAAGTAATTTTACAGAAGGGAGACAATGGAGCAATAAAGAAATAAGAAACATCTTTTTTAAAAAAAAACATCATGTGGTTACCATGTGATTAGGGAGGGGTCAGGGAGGGTCATGAAGGGTCAAGGTGGGTCAGGGTATTCTAAAAACAAACCAAGGTCATGGGTTGGGGAAGGTCAGGTTCCAAGAAACAGAGAGCAACTCAACCCTCACAGTAAGTAGAAACTTATTTTTAAAAATACAGCATAATGGGCCCTGTCTTCAAATTGGATTCAGGCAGGGCTCCTCACTTGGACAAGGAGCTTGCAGATCAGAGGCATTTTTGGTTCATGGATCTTTAAGGCACAGTAATTAAAACTTCAAATGTAGCTTTGGCTTTCACATCCTGTCACCTGCTCTAGACCACATAGACAGGAATTGTATCTCCCAGTCCCTATATTCTATTAAGAATAAATGAATAAATTATGAATATTAAATACAGATTGGTTTCTTAAATGGAATGAACTAGCCTCCTTTAGCCTGACTTTGAAATAATATGCTATTGTACTCTATTCAAATAAAAATTATTTACCTAAGCTTCAAAATTGTTCTTTTCTAGGATCCATTTATAAAAACCTCAATGTGTTTTTAAAAGAATTTGTAGCATGCTAACTTTATAATGAAAATACAAATCTTCCATTATTAAGTGTAGATGTAATTCTAAATGGTCTTATTAAATAAGAAACACAGCCAAATAAAGAATTAAAAGCCCAGAGATCAGAGCAGTAGCCAAGAGCTGAGACCACCTCATCTTATCACTCCCTGCTGTCCTTCTCCTGAGAGAGAGACCTTCTTCCTGTGTTCTGTCTTTTATTGCCTTTCTGTTCTGCCTTCTCATTGGCTCTAAACCCAACCACATGACTTCCTTGTCACTGCCTGTCTATACAGACCTCCAGGTCTCTATGGTTCATACAGAGATTAAAGGTTCGGGTCACTGCTTGGCTGTGTCCTTGAATACACAGAGACTCTGCCTTCCATGTGATTGGATTAAGGGCGTGTGCCACCACTGCCAGAGTTCTGCTAAATGACTTGCTTTTAGCTCTGATCCCCAGGCAACTTTATTTAATATACAAATAAAATCACATTTCAACACAAATAAAATATCACTATAATTAAGTATTCATACTTAGATAGGAGAATGGGATGGAGAGGGAGATCTGCAAGGCTATTAAATTAGCATGTGAGAAAAGTCTTTCTCAAAGAGGAGACTGGAAGCTCTAGGCTGAGACTAACTAGAACTGGCCAGAACTGGTGCAGGTACGAAGGTACTCAGAGTATCCAAAGATGATCCAATAGCTCATTATAATACATAACAAATGTCCCTGTTTGGGGATTTAAGGTGTTAATGAAACACCTGACCAATAAGACGGATGGATGAAGTTGTAGTAGAACTGAGTGTGTCAGGTGAGAAGCCCCCACCATGTGACATCAGACCCATCCCCCTAAAGAAGAGCTGTTGGAACTGCTACTCTTGGTCTATGCTCTTCCTCCCTTGGGAGAGGATCTTTCCCCAGCAAACCCCCTGCCTCTGCTACTATCCATGAGTCTTTCCAATTCCTAGTCCCAGGACTCCAGACCCTGGAACCTCTCCAAATGTGCCGCGCCTGTACAACAATTGAGCCCAAAATATGGCGGGGGAAGTCAGGATGAACACAGCACACACCAGTTAAGTTGCAAGTATCAGGACTCTTTTTCCTTCTTCCCCATCTTATATACCCTTTCAGAAGGAGGAACAAACAAAATTGTTTACCAAGCACCCAGGGTCAAGGAAAGGCCAGCATTGTAGCTAGAATTTTCCTACCTGGCCCAGGGTCAGGACAAATCTCTCTCACCCGCCAGTCCCGCAGCTGCTCAGATCCAATCAAGTAAACACACAGAGACTTATATTGCTTATAAACTGTATGGCCATGGCAGGCTTCTAGCTAGCTGTTCTTATATCTTAAATTAACCCATTTCTATTAATCTATAAGTTGCCATGTGGCTCATGGCTTACCGGCATCTTAACGTCTTCTCATGGCAGTGGCTGGCAGCGACTCTCTTTCTCAGCCTTCCACTTCCCAGAATTCTCTTTTCTCCTTGTCCCGCCTATACTTCCTGCCTGGCGACTGGCCAATCAGTGTTTTATTTATTAACCAATCAGAGCAACACATTTAACATACAGAACATCCCACAGCACAGCATGCCCCAGGAAGCCACAGCTGCCAAACCACGAGATGTACCAATCAGCAAAACATCCGAAGAACAGCCTGACCTCAGCGCACTCAGAACAGGGGAGGTGGGGGCAATCTTAGAGGGGTCAGAGCCATTCTGATCCCAACATCTCCTCCCCTTTTATTTATTTAAGCGGCACCTGTCTTAGGTTGACCCAGTAGCATGAACTTACCCATCATAGGAAAGTGCCCTCCATACTTCCTGTCTTAGGCACCCATGCTATCCTAGGAAATTACCTGTCTCTGGTTACCGCTTATCAAGCTTCTGAATCCACACTTGAGTGGATTCAGTATGTGCTGAGACAGCTAGCGGGGCCTGTCGGATGACACCTGCATGAGTGGTAAATTGCGTTTTAAGTTGGCAGAGGGCCCAGAAGCATACCCTGATTCCAAGACATCCTAGGATTGCCATAGCAAGCAATCCTGACCATTTTTGAAACCAGCCTCCAACCTGGGCCACTCAACCCCACCATCCAATATCTGAAATTGAAATAATTCTAGTATCATTAATGGCTTGTATGGCATGAAAAAGCTGCATAGTAAAATTTACAAATGTCATGTTCCAGGGCTCTGAAACATACTTATTAGCCTTCAAACTTCATGAAAGGCAAATAACCACCTTCCCCAGGGTCACACACATAGATATGTACATCTGAGAGCAGGTCGACTGTTGTTGAGTCCATAACAAATCTAATTGTTCTTGTACCAACGCCATTTGTTGATTAAGCGTTGGCAGTCCAGAATGTACATGTCCATTTATCTGATTTTGAATGTCCAAAGCATTAGAGACTCTTTTTACTATATCAGCTTGCTGGGTCTGTTGAGAAAGGGTAATTCCTGCAGTAGCGGCAGCAACAACAGAAACAGCAACGGCAGTAACAATGGCAGCAGTGATTCCAAAACCTCTTTGTTCTATACAATTGTACAGGAAACTGGGAAGATGCTTCCACCAGCATCGGAATGGCAGCAGGAATTCTCACAATTAACGCATTATCTTCATCACGCCAGCAATTGCTAAAGCTGCAACTCTGAACAGAACAATTTTAATAAAGCACCCCTTCCCGACTCAGTATCATTCCACACCACAAAAAAGAAAGGAGCTAATAAACAGGGAAAGGAAGAAATGCTAAAATTTTTCACAGAAGAATAACTGACTTTAACAGACTCCTCAAAAGTCAGGATGAGATGGAATAGAATCATTAAAGTTTTATCCATAGATATACAAGCTGACGGACAGCCCATAGTCCAATTACTAGCATAAACAGAAGGAAAACAGGGCTATGTATCCCCACAGGCATCAGCACTGGGGGATTTTTTTAACCTGACTCCAATACACCGTCTCCGGCTTTACTTGATAAATCAGAAGCAGCATTTCCATCAGCCATAGACATTTCCACAGGATGAACACACCTCTTGGGAACTCACACTGGTGACTCAGCATCTGGAGGATAAACACACACAGCCCCCCTTACCCTAGCCAGAATCGGGGCAGGGTCTTTCCAAATACCTATAGACAGATCTTTCCACCTAACCTGTGTCTGTACCATAGGCCAGCCCTGAAAATGTCGGGTCATGGCAGTAAGGCCCTGTTTATGAACCACTAAAAAATTTAAAATGTATAAAACAGATGATAATTTTACATTTGGTCCTGATTCTGGCCCCACAATCTCCCCCTCTTTTATTTTAATTAATTACTGCTTGATGGTAGCATGTGCTCGTTCAACTATAGCTTGGCCTTGAGGATTATAAGGAATGCCAGTAACATGATGAATAGGCCAGGCAGCACAAAATTGTGCAAACCCTCTGCTGGTATAAGCTGGGCCATTATCTGTTTTAACTTCTCTGGGAACTCCAAGGTGAGCAAAAGCTTGAATGCAATGGTTTTGTACATCTTTTCGGTGTTCTCCTCGATGTAAAGAAGCAAAGATAGCTCCTGAACATGTATCTACTGAAACATGCATATATTTAAGCACACCAAAGGAGGGCACATGTGTAACATCCATCTGCCAAATATCATTGGGACAGAGACCTTGGGGATTCACTCCCAGCACTGGAGAATTTAAAAAGGGGGCGCAAGTGGGGCAGGTGGATGTAATTTTTTGAGCTTCTTGATGAGAACATTTAGTATGGAACTGTAAGGATTATGCATTTAAATGATATTTTTGATGCAATTGCAAGGCTTGATCATATACAGTGGCAATCATAATAGCTCAGGTTAAGGAATCAGCTAAGGCATTTCCTTGAGCTAAGGGGCCAGGCAAGCCTGTATGGCCACATATGTGAGCCACAAACACAAAATGCTTGCGAGCCCACAATAGGGATTGTAATTGTAGTAACCATTCATGAATCCTAGAAATAGAGGCAACATAAGGAGAAATTTCAAGGGGTCCTACTATTTGACTTGCATAAATACTATCAGTATAAATATTAAGATCTTCGTTGGGAAACTGCTGAAGAGCCATTACTAAGGCAATAATCTCAGCCTGCTGAGCAGAAGAATGTAATACAGGTTGCTGAAAAATTTGTTGACCTGAGACAATCACAGCATAGCCATTATTAGAGGCATCTGTAAACACTAATTGAGCCTCTTTAATGGGCTTATTTTTAACAACTTTAGGAAAAATAACTGGGTGATTTTGAAAAACATCCATGAATTTACTGGCAGGATAAAGGCAATCAATATGACTAGCAGTGGTGCTAAGAAACAAGTACCACATATCATGTGTAATCTGTAAATATTGTATCTGTTGATTATTATATGGAAGAATAATTACATCTGGTTCCTTACCAAATATCCTAATACTCATAAGCTTGGCTTTCCATAATAGTTGTAAAATTAAATCATAATATGGAGTAACTGTTCGATTTGGTAAAGCCAACCCATGAACCCAAAAGAGAGGGGCCTCCTGCCAAAAAAACTCCTGTAGGACTAAATTGAGAAGGAAAAACTACAAAGGAAAATGGCAAATCATAATTAATGCACCATGAATGAGCATTTTCCAAGGCTTCTTCTACTAGTTGAAGGGCCTTTTTGGTTTCCAGAGAGAATTTGTCACAAAGAATTGGGATCCGAGTATCCTTGTAGTAAATCATATAGGAGCTTTAATGCTTTAGTGGGTACAGATAGAAAAGACCGAATCCAATTTATATTTCCCAAAATTTTTTGCCAATCATTCAACGTTTTTAAATGTTGTATACTCGATTGTAATTTTATAGGCTTAATGCTTCCTTGGTTAATAACATGGCCTAAATATCAATAAGGGGACATTAACTGAACCTTCCCTGGGGCTATAAGTAAGCCTGCTACCTTTAAACATTCTTGCAACCGTGCATAGACCCTTAAGAGTTGCTGTTCTTGGGATGCAGCTAACAATATATCATCCATATAATGGATACTATACAATGAAGGAAACTCCTTTCTTAATGGCAGGAGTGCTTCTGAAACATACATTTGACATAGAGTGGGACTATTGGCATTCCTTGAGGCAAAACCACCCAATGATATCTCTGAGCGGGAGCTCTTAAATTAATAGAAGGCACACTAAAGGCAAATCTTTGACAATCTTTAGGATGTAATGGAATAGTAAAAAAACAATCCTTCAAATCTGTCACCATAAGGTGCCAATCCTTAGGTATAGCCACAGGACTAGGTAAACCAGGTTGTAATGCACCCATGGGTTGCATAGTAGCATGCACTGCTCTAAGATCCTGTAACAATCCAGATTTTTTCTTAATAACAAAAATAGCGGTATTCCAGGGTGAAGTTGAAGGGACAATATGTCCTGCCAAGAGTTGTTCTTCCACCAACTGATTAGTGGCCTGCAATTTTCCGGCTGGCAGGGGCCATTGTTCCACCCGCACAGGTTTATCATTAAGCCAAGTAATAGGTATGGGGTGCAGCCGTGGAACAACAGCCCCTACTAAAAATGCCCTAGTCCTGTTCGATCTCCTGGCAGTCGAACAATTTGATCATCAGCCTCAATAGCTGCTTTCTTGCCCTGGGTGTTTCTTCCTAGTCCAGACCCAGGAACCCAGTCCATTTCCATCATCATTTTAGTAACAGGAGAAGGAGGATTCCTTGTTAGATTAGTTGTTAATACTGCTCCCATCTGGAACAGCACATCTCTTCCCCATAAGTGTGTGGGTAATCTGGGCAAGACATAGGGCTGAAAACTCCCTTGATGGCCATCATCATCTTTCCAGTGCACAATTTTAGTACTTTTAAGAGGTGTGGCTTGCCCTATCCCTTGTAATTTTAATGAAGTACTCTCCAAGGGCCAGGCTTTAGGCCAGTGTTCATAAGCCAAAACAGAAACATCTGCCCCAGTATCCAGAATTCCCTTTAAAACCTTCCCATCTATAGTTAATTGTAATTGGGGTCTGTCCTATAAAGAAGCAACCCAAAAGGCGGCATGACCTGTGGAGCCAAACCCCCCGGTGCCTCTAACAGGGTTAATAATTGGATTATTCGTAGATACCCTGGGGATCAAAAGTAATTGAGCCAATCGCTCCCCTTGGGGAATGACTATAACTCTTCTTTGAACAGTGATCATAATCTTAAGTTCTCCTTGATAATCCTGATGAATCCTGGAAGAACTGTGACTCCTCTCAAGGTTATGCTACTGTAGCCCAATATAAGGCCCATGGTGTTAGATGGTAAGGGCCCATAATCTCCTGTAGGCAAGGCCTGAGGTCCCATTTGAGGAGTTAGGACTGCTCTGGCAGTGGTATTGAGGTCCAGTCCTGCACTCCCTGGGGTTCCTCTGGCGAGGTTTTCAACATGAAGGGATTGCCTTGAGGGATGAACTGAATCCTGCCACTCCCTGGTATACTGGAAAGGTTCATTGCTCTGTACACTTGGGCTTTTCGGGGGCCCCAGAGTGGGCCCCTCTGGCCGTTTCCCGGTTGTAAGGGTTTCCCTTCAATGTCTGTTTTTGAACAACGGTCGCTACTCCAGTGAGCCCTTTTCCGGCATCGTGGACAGACGCCAGGAGTAGTCTGTTGTCTGTTATTAGAGCATTCTCTTTTAAAATGTCCTGCTTGTCCACAATCAAAACAGTTGCGCTGTCCTGAGTTACCTGCAGCCCCTCCATGGCCACGGCGTATGGCCGCAGCTAAGACCTGTCCCTTTATGTGATTTCCATCTATATCTCTATGGATCCTGATATAATCATTCAAACTCTTACTTCTATGAGGTCTTAAGGCTTCCTTACAGTATTTATTGGCATTTTCAAAAGCCAAATGTGTTACTATTGGCATGGCTTGATCAGCATCCCAGAACAACTTTCCAGCTAATTGTAACAAGCGTGAAACAAAATCGTGATAAACCTCAGATGGGCCCTGAACCACTTGAGACAGTTGATCACCTGCCACTTTATTAGGCAATGCTTTCCAAGATTGGATTGTGGCAGTAGCTATTTGTGCATATACCCCAGGATCATAAACGAGTTGTGCCGCTAAGGCAGTGTACCCTCCTGAGCCGGTCAGCATGTCTAAATTCCTCTGAGGAAATCCGGCTTGTGCATTTAAATGGGCAATTTGTATACACTTTTCCTGATACTCTCCTCTCCATAGTAAGTAATCACCTCCAGACAAAACGGCACGGTATAGCTGCTACCAATCACTGGGTGTAAGGTTAGATGCCTGGTAAGATTCTATCAAAGATAAAGTAAAAGGAGCCAATGCCCGGTAACTGGATACAGCTTCCTTCAATTGCCTCATTTCCTTGAAGGTGAGGGCAACATGCTGTCTGATTCTCTGGCCAGGGTTAGTAGGATCATCTGTCTCTATGACCGGGAATGCATGGGCACCTGATTTTTGGAAGGCTACTCCTCGATACTCTTTTATGTTTGGCCATTTCCAATCTTCCTCCTCATAATAGGCTGGCTGGAGGTAGAGGTAGCGCAGACAGCTGAGTGCCGACAGTGTCCTCTTTGCCTAAGCTGTCTTTTGGTTTCATTTTACATTGTTTTAATTTTTTCTTTAACTCCTTGATTTCTCGCTCTAATCTCTCCTCCTCTGAGTCCTCTCCTTCTGATTCTGACAACTTGGTCTCTGTGCCCCCTAACATGTCTGATTTCTCATCAACAGTGCTTACAGATTTCTTAGTTTCTTCCTCTTGAACCTCATTAAAAAGTCTAGTAGCCTTAGCTAATTGTTCTTGTCTTTAACTAATCTCCATAAGGAAAATGTAGCTATAGGTAAGTTATCTGGGCCCCTCTCATGAAGGGCCCTTTGTAAGTCCTGTTTCACTTGTTCCCAATCAGGGATATTCAATCCCCCTCTAGTTAAAAACCAAGGACTGACTTCTGCAACAACTGTAACAAATGTGGCTGCGGTACTTCGATTAATTTCTGTTCCTTGCTGTTTTAAAACCTTAGTGATCTCAGTGGCCATCTGAAATTTACTTGTAGCGTTCCCTATGGTAGGTACCTTAATCACTCGTGTCCCCAATTCACTACATTCGCTAGCCCAGAAGCAACTCTGTCCTTTAAGCCCCTCTTTCCAGATCTTGGTGGGACCTCCACTTGCTGCGCCCATGCAGCAATTGAGCCCGAAATCTGGTGGGGGAAGTTGGGATGAACACAGCACACACCAGTTAAGTTGCAAGCATCAGGACTCTTTTATTCTTTCTTCCTTATCTTATATACCCTTTCAGAACAAACAAAATTTTGAACAAACAAACAAAAACCCTGACTCACCCAGGGTCAAGGAAAGGTCAGCATGCCCCAGGAAGCCACAGCTGCCAAACCATGAGATGTACCAATTAGCAAAACATCCGAAGAACAGCCTGACTTCAGCGCACTCAGAACAGGGGAGGTGGGGGCAATCTTAGAGGGGTCAGAGCCATTCTGATCCCAACACAAATGGACCCAACAAACCCTGATATCTGCTGATAAAAATATAAGGAAAACTGTTGAGCAAAAAGTAATCTATCATATCCCTACTATTTCATTTCTGTCTCCAGGAGGAACATTGTTGGCAGTCTCTAGACATACACAGACAGAGCTTTAGTTTCAGCATGAAGAGATGATTTGGAAGGTTTTACATTTTATCAACACACAGCATTTTCTAAAAATAAAATACTGTTGCTATTATCGCACTTCTACTTCCCTTTAATCCCCACCCGATGCTGAGCCTCTAGGGCAGCTTGTGTGCACCAAGGACCACGGACAACACACACATCTTCCTGTGCTGACCCTACCACAGAAGAACACCTAGTCAAACACATGGGGCAGGACACAAAAGAAGACATTGAAAGCAGGGCTTCTGAACAGACTGCAGCACTGCTGAGATTTGAGCCAAAAGTAAGTGAAATCAAAGGAGGTCTGAAATATATCATTTAAATTGTCTTGGGTTTACCTATAAAGGCTCTCCCCTATAAAATTATGAGCCAGATCAATTACTAAAAGTCTGTAACTTAAGACATCTAATCAAGGATAATTAAAAAAGAATAGTATAAAAGACAAATAAATCACTTCCACATATAAAGTGGCAGTAGCTTTCTTGTCTCTGAATTTTAATACAAGCAAAAGTATGGTATATGTAACATAGTGATAAGTATGTCATTATTATATCTTACATTGGATTGTTCTGTAATCCTTCTTTCCCAGTTCCTTGCATAATCAAATTACTAATTATTTGGTAGTATTAATGTATTTTAGTGGCCTCATGTAAAAGGCAACATACACATAATACATAATTCTTAATTATTATTAATACAGTTAGGAATTGCAATACTATTTCTAGACCTCTGTCATTCAAGTTTACAAGCACTTTTTCCAGGAAAATAATAATAGATTCCAACTGCAATTAACCTTGACAGGTAAATTTGGCCTATTTTGTTTCCCGAATGACAAGGGAATTGTGATATTTGACAGCTCTTCTCTCTGACAAAGTTAGATTAAATTCTGTTGAATTTGCTAATACTACCTGGAAAAAAAGACTATAATAAAATGTTTCCTTTACTTGTATGGGGAGGAAGAGTGATAAGAGGGGATTTCAGAAAGGGACCAGCAGCTAACATCTCAGATTCACATGGATGTTATTAGCTTTGTGCCAGAGGTGGACAGCACAGCCAAAGTCAAACAAACTCACCTGTTCCTCACACTCACATTGGTCAACCCTTGCCCTGTGCCACCCTCTTTGCCTTCCAGACTTACCCGTTTATCTTTAATCTCTCTATGCTGTCTTTCCTGGATACTTCTTTTATATGGGTTCCATCCTCTAGTGTTTTTCCTTCACCTCTCTGCTTCCTGTTCACTCATGGTGATAGTCACACTCAGCAAACACTTCTCAGATGTACATTCAAAGGGGAAAACACTTAAGTGTTTACATTTTTGTGTAGAGGAACATTTGCAAAAACCCATTTCATTGGAACTGTGTTAAACTGAATTTGGTTTAAGAAAACTAACAAGTTGTGCTCTCGTGGAAGGTGAGGTTGGTTTAGTGTTAACTAGAAAAGCTGTTTTATTCAGGCAACTTCTGGGGCATCCAATTCTTGACTCTGTCAACATTAAGGCAATGCTGTTGAGAGAACATGGAGTTGAAAGTCCAGGCTTCCTTGGAGACTCCTAGAGTCACTCGGTATCAGTGTTTTACAGTTGGTATAACCTGGACCACTTATAATGGTTGGAAGAGCAGAATGCTCCCCACCCCTGATCTCTGGCTTCACACTCTCCTGCCTCAGTCACTCACTATCTCTGAATCCTCCTGCCTCAGCTCTTCTGACCCTTAAGTTCTGCAAGCAGATCTTGGTGGTGCAGTTTTGAAACAGAATGCACAATGAGGACTTGAGCTACAGGTGACTGACTATGAGAGCTTCTGGGATGGTCATCACTCTGGCCCTCAGTGTCTGTCTGTGTTCTCTTTCTTTTTCCCGATCGTGTGCCCAGTGTTTGATGAAAGTGCTTCATGGAGTGTGCAGTTCTTTGAACTATGTGAGCTAGGGGAAGTGTTTCAGAATCTAACGGAGATGGAGATCTTACTGCTTTTTCTGTTTGCAATGTTTCTCTGGCCTACTGAAAATAGCCTTTTACATTTTAGTAATTGCTTTGGAAGTGAACTTTAAATTGGAATGTAAAATTTCATAATTCAGTTTATTCTCTTAAATCATGTGTTTTACAGACATGCTACTTACCAGCTAGAATACTTTTTCTC
This sequence comes from Peromyscus melanophrys, assembly GCA_902168415.1. Lineage (NCBI taxonomy): Eukaryota > Metazoa > Chordata > Mammalia > Rodentia > Cricetidae > Peromyscus > Peromyscus melanophrys. The sequence goes on along the minus strand of CABHPR010148792.1, from coordinate 12,546 downwards.
TTATGTTCTCACTTGCACTGAAATTGCTTTTCTCTAAGGCAACTAATCTCTACAGTTTAAAGACGTGCAATGTGGGTGGCATTAGCAAATAATTCTATTTTTGATATACATATTTTTACTTTATGGGAGTTAATTTGCTCTAGGTGTGGCATGATGTCTGACAGGCAGTGAGTCTAGATGCTAATGCCTGATTAGAGGTGAAGACCCTACTGCAGAGGAGACAACAGGCATCCTTTGGAAATAGAAAAAGGAACTCAAGAGTTCCTTGTGTTTTAGACCCAGGACTCACATGCAACCACTTTAGTGTGGATCCTAGAATCTCAGAAAGACACCCTCAATTCCCAGAGGATTATTATATACTTTATGGGTGTGGTTTACATATGCATTATGGGGGGTTATTGCAAGTCTGTGTGTTTGTGTGTGTGTGTATGTGTGTGTGTGTGTGTGTGTGTGTGTGTGTGTGTGTGTGTGTGTGTTGCATGCATGCTTGTGTGTTTGTGCACGTGGAGGCCAGAAGTCTACTTCAGACTTTTTCCTCAATCATTCTTCACCTTGTCTTTTGAGACTAGGCCTCTTCACTGGAACTTGGGCTCTCCAATTCAGCTAGGGTTGGCTGGGCACCAAGCCACAGATATTCTCCTGCCTCTGTCTCCCAGCACTGGGATAGCAGGTACATATCACTATGATCAGTTTTGGGTGCTTAACAATGAACCCAGGTCCTCATGCACCTTACTGACTGAGCTACCTCCCCAACCTTACATGAATATATTTAATTTTTCACGAGTTACTTAACATTTATCCAGAGTTGAAAACTTTGCAGCTCAGGGTAATGAAAGGTGTTTTACAAGAAGCAGCTTGCTCAGGCCATGTCTCTAGAATGAGGTGACATGGAAGATGTGTACTCACTGCTAGGTAAACGGTGCTGGTGGCGGCGCTGGTGGAGGCGCTGGTTACCACGTGGAAAGATCAAAGTCACGACAGAACCCAGTGCTAGTTTTAGAGCTTTATTAGGAGGGAAAGTGGGGGGGGGGGGAGAGGAGAGCCAGGCCTGGGGGGGGGGGGAAGCGGGGAGCAGAGCAGAGAGAGAGAGGGAACAGAGAGAGAGGGTAGGGTCCATTTCCAGCTTTTTAAGGTGCAGATTGAGTGACCATGCAGCACATATGTGGTCACCAGCACCCCCTGATGACATAAGATGCAAGACCCTGAGCTGCACATATATGAGCTGCGCATGTGCAGGATCCTAACACTCACAGCATATGGATTCTAGACTGGCATCAGCTCTCCTGAATGAACAAAGGGCATTGTCGGTTCTGATCATAAGGTATCTGGACTGTCCCATTAATCTTTTACTTTTGTCTTTTATTTATGTAATTTAAGTCATCTGTGGAGTTCTTAAAATTACTCAAAAATTGTCTTTCACTTTGTTTTGTGTAGAACCCTGAGACATCTGGGGCATCTCAAAGTGATTTTAGGAATTAGGTGGGTAACTGTAAGTTTATCAGGAGGTCCATGGGTACATCTTCCTATAGTCAGAATAGCAGGGACATTGAAAAGTCACAAGGTTTTGAGTAGAATTAGTAAGTGGGATTAGTGCCCTACATATAAAAAAGACAACACACTCATTCTGTCTCTCCTTCTCTATCCCTCCTTCCTTCTTCACCTCCTTCTGAAAACCTGGAAGTGACCACTCACCAGAAACTGCAGCTTTCAATTTGCAGACACCATCTGAGACTTCCCAACTGAGGAACTGGAAAGTGAGTATTTGGTGCTGCTCATTCCAGGACATTTGTGACAGCAGCCTGAAATAAACCAGTTTTCAGAATAATTGTATGTGTGGATAGAATCATGTTCTATTCTATTTAAATATTTAACATCTAACATACTAATTATTTCTTTTTTGAAAAATTAACTTAATTTTTTAGTGTGTGTGTGTGTG